>JASAND010020769.1:0-11233 GCA_030248195.1 Trissonchulus latispiculum | reverse complement strand
TTACTTCGTTCAGTTACGTATTGTAGAACTTATAGCTATGAATAAGAAATGGGGGAACCCTACATTGATAGACTCAGCTGAACTCAGCCTCTGTAACTGAGTTGTCCCACTCCTACAAGGTGTCATCTAAATGCCTTCTGATGTGTGAAGGAATGAATTCATCATTACACTTTCTGCCTCTGTGAAACTTCAACTCAATCCCGCCCACAACCACAGCCCATTCCTATTTCCTGTTTTTACTATAAGGGCACTTCAAAGGACAGAATCAAGCAATCAGGCAATGTAACAATTTATTGTTTATCTGTCTCCAGAAGCAAGAATCGAGGTGATAAATATTTTTGCATGTAGGTACATAGAAGTCTGTGTCGAACGGTGAACAATGACAGTCCGAGCCAAATACCAAAAATTTTGTACGACATATTGTGTTAGATTGAAAATTTGGATCTTTTCAGGATAACCCACCCCAGGCCTAGATTACGCAAAACTTGATCAAATGAGCTGAAATTTGGTAAAGGTATGTTTTCGACCACGCTGAGTTCAAATATCGCAAAATTTTTCGATTTCGCGAAATTCTATTTTTTTGATTCGCAAGGGGGGACCAAGGGGAACCGAAAACTTTTTGTCTTCGATTTTGCTGAAAAGTTGTGTTTAGGGGATTTCGAGGTCGCAAAACACGAATCTGAGTCTTTCGATTCAGCTTTTCGTTAGCTCAATAGTTCTAAGTTAAAGTTCTAAGCTTAAGATGTAAGCTTATGCGGAGCTAACGAAAAGCTGTATCGAAAAACTAACTTCAGATTCGTGTTCTGCGACCTCAAAAACCTCTGAATATAACTTTTAAGCAAAATCGAAGACAAAAAGTTTTCGGTTCCCCTTACGAATCGAAAAAAATCGAATTTCGGGAAATCGAAAAATTTTGCGATATTTGAACTCAGCGTTGTCGAAAACATACCTATACCAAATTTCAGCTCATTTGATCAAGTTTTGCGTACCTTAATCTGGGCCTGGGGTGGGTTATCCTGAAAAGATCCGAAAATTTTGTTACATAAGATTCGCACTAAAATATAATGTGACGCAAATACTGATGTGATGTGCATGTGACTCGCAAATATAAATGTAATTGGCTCCTACCAAGAATCTCCAAAACGGCATAATTTCCCATAAATTAATGCATTTCTTGGGTATAATCTCTGGACGGCGAGGGATCAGGTACTACTAATGTAGCAATCCTTTCCACATACATAGTTACACGAAAATTGCCCAGTCAGAAGCCTTTCAAATCTGTGTTCCAGCTGTGAATTATGATTAGGGTCCTTTTATTAGCAAATGTAAATAACATAAAAGCACAATATCTTATTCTTATTCTTTAATGGATTGAGCTACCTAGTTTTCACTCATTTAAGCAGAGGGAGATATTTCTATAAATAAAATCTAAGTAGGCTCCAGCATCTATTTAATGTGTATTAAAAATGACCGTAATTAAAAGCCTAAGTTTGCCTAAAGTCACCTTTGCTGCTGGACTGGCTTAGTGCGAAATAAACTTAGTGTGATTTATGAATTTTTAAACCTATTGTTTTTTGGCTTTTACGCTATTTAAAGTTTTAAAGGTTTAGTGCCATCGTGAATATATAATAGAAATGTTTAACGTTTTACGCCAAGGCATTAATACTTAAAACACATATATAAGCTTCACATTTGTTCAATAGCTCCAGTTTTCCACTACATTTACATGATAAAAACCTAAAGACTGTAAGCAAAGCTTTTACGAACCTAATTCTGATGTTTCTTGGTTATAAAGATGATTTAAATCTACTGCTAACATCACGATAAATCTGTATCTTCAGATAAGTTGGAGCTTTATGATTTCTGAGCTTGAACAATGTATTCGAAGGCTGCCCTAAATTTAGAGGAAGAACACGTTCACTCTGCCTATGCTCGATTGGCTCCTTATCTGGGTAAACGTCATCAGTCCAGACTTTGGCCTAAAGTTTTAGATTATCTAAAGTCTTTGCCGGAGTCGTCTGTGGTTGTTGATGTTGGTAAGTTTGATGGAGACTGCATCCTATTATAGGTAGAATAGAATATGTAAGCTGAATATGTGAATATTAACTTTGGTTTAATAGTTGCAGACGCCAGTTTACGCGCTGTTCCGGAGGCCTGAGCGTCTGCAACCATTTGTGAGCGTAAAACCCACAATCGTAGAAAGTGAAAAGACTTGAAAGGCGTGGTATAGGTGGGCGCGTTGACGCGCATCCTTGCGCGTTCAAGACCATGTATAGTTTCCATAAAAAAGGAAAATATTATACAAACAAACATCGCTTCAAATTCCAAAAATTGCTACCAAGAAATTATCAGCTGTTAGAGATCAAAATTAACAAACAAATGGCAAAGGCAGGCAGATAATATAACTTGGTATAGTTCTGGTTGCAGTGTAATTACTACAGCCAAGAGTACATAATAGAATAAGAGTATGAAACTCTTACGCTACTATGTACTAAACATGCTGGACATGCTCGGGTCGCTAACTCGGGACCCCCCCCCCCGAAAGTCTCGGGGGGGGGTCCCACTCTACACTAATTACATGCTCTCATATAAATGCGTGTCTGCTCGCTGATTCGCTAATTAGCTTAGGCTTACGATAGGCATTTTATTAGTAATTTTTAATTAATTAATTATAACTTTAATTAGGTTAATGTAATTAAAAAAACTAATTCGACAACTTTGTAGCAGTTTTTCTGCTCTTTCCAACCATATAAAAATTGTTGCAGACTACATTCCTACGAATTTTTGTTTTGTGCAACAATTTTTATATGGTTGGAAAGAGCAGAAAAAATGCTACAAAGTTGTCGAATTAGTTTTTTAATTACATTAACCTAATTAAAGTTATAATTAATTAATTAAAAATTACTAATAAAATGCCTATCGTAAGCCTAAGCTAATTAGCGAATCAGCGAGCAGACACACACTTATATGAAAGCATGTAATTAGTGTAGAGTGGGACCCCCCCCCCCGAGACTTTCGGGGGGGGGGGGGGTCCCGAGTTAGCGACCCGAGCATGTCCAGCATGTTTAGTACATAGTAGCGTAAGAGTTTCATACTCTTATTCTATTATGTACTCTTGCTACAGCAGAAATGTTACCGATTTTAGTGGTGGTATTTTAAAAAATACAGAGATGAAATAATTTATAACGAGTTCTTCAATTTCAGGATGCGGTCATGGAAAGTATTTGAATGTTTGCAAGCATCTGTCTATGTTTGGATGCGACATCTGTCCGGAAATGCTGAACTCGAATCCTTCGGCTTCTTGCATCGTTGCTGACAATCTGAATCTTCCTTTCAGGTAATAACATTAAAAATAACAAAAGTGTTGTACATCGATATTGTTAAAGATCCAGTCACTCAGCACAAGCTAAGAGTGCATTTGAATCATACTTTTAACTGGAACACAATCATAATAGTCTATGTCATTAGGTTATCCCTATACGTGGTTTAGGAGACAGACCAGAGTTGCATACTTATTTGTTTGAACACAATTGATCACTGCTTTACGAGGCTATACATTCTACCTACCGATATAAATCACAAACTCATGCAATTTCTCATTTGAAACAACCAAGTCTCGCTCGCCGCTTTTGCTCCTATAATTTTACTGTTTTATTGCCAGATCAGGCTCAGTAGATGCTGCTCTGTCAATTGGAGTGATTCATCACTTCGCCACAGAGCTACGACGCGAGGCAGCCCTTCGGGAGATAGCGCGAATGCTCAAGAAAAACGGATCTCTGCTTATTTATGTTTGGGCTTGGGAACAGCAACGACACTTTTCTGCTCAAGACGTTCTCATCCCATGGATGGGAAACTCAGTGGATAAAACAAGCATCGTTGGAGGTAGATACTTAACTGCAATTTATAAGCTTGCAAACAATATTATGCACATAGTTATTAATAAAACTAGGATTCTTGTGTAACGGTGCTCCAACCACATGACGAGCATAGACGAAGCTCTCCTAGAGAAGCGATTAAAATATAAAAATTAAAATGTTAGTTTTCCATAGAAATGGTAGGGCAGCATAAAGGAAGCGAATAGTCCTGCTTCGTCTATTAAATATAAAGAAGGATGAAACTTATTTTAGACCATCCGAAAATCAAGACCGTAGCAGGGCGCAGCTCAGCAGCTTTGTCAAACGACTGTGTCGGTACTCCAGTGGACACACATCAAATCACCACGAGCCCCGCGGATAGCGTGTCTTCCGCTGCGGGAAGGGAATCTTCAGAGCCACCTATTGGCTCCCCCTTACTCCGAAAGCTTCAGCAGTGGATGTCATTTGACAGCTGGAAGCGCACTCCTTCCGAAGATTCCCTGGATACCCTAATCGATACTACTCCAACTAAACCTATCAACAGCATTACTCAATCAGCACCAAACTCAGCTCGACGAAATGATCGATTCGGACTGGTTAGAAGTACTCTTGAAAGAATGAGTCCACTTCTAGCACGACGACTGGCAAACTGGTTCATGCCAAAACCGACAATCGAAGACTATGCTACGGAATTGTCCAAAACCCTGATGGCTAATGCTTTACAAGATTGGAAGATGCACAATCTAATGACAGCTACCTCAAACTGCGATAAAAGCTATCATCGTTACTACCACATCTTCAAAAAGGGTGAATTGGAAGCTTTACTTAAAAAAATTGAGCACCTAGAAACAGTTCAATCCTATTATGATCACGGAAACTGGTGTGCCATAGTCAGAAAGCTCTAGTATTTTGTAATAGCAATATTTCGTATATAATTCAAAATATCGTCATATCAAAATAAATGTGATACGTTTATTGACAATTTCATTTAAGGGGGTCCAATTTTTGATTTTGTCGACCAATCTCGCTGTTTTTTTACATATTTTATACTTCAGACGGTAGTTCTTAAAATGAAAATCGTAAGTCGTACGTTGCCGAGCAATTTCCCCTCCAAGGTGAGGTCTTATGTCTATGTGTTAAACTTGGGAAACTTAAAAAGTTTCAATGTTTTGGGCTAGTGGGCGGTGCTAACCAGCCTTGTCTGGTATCATCAGAAAGGTATGGATAATCAATCTTGAACTCGAAGATTATCTCTAGCTTAAGCTTGAGATAATCTTCATGTTGGTGCAAACGGGCGCAACACTTGAAGAGTACATAATATTACTTTTGGTAACATCTGTTTCTTGGTTTTATTTGGTTAACACATTTATATTACCTATTTGCTAGAACACTATTTACGAGTGTACTGTAGGGATTAATTGTCCCAATGTTGAAGTAAGTATGGCCTGATATAGCTTAGAAAGTAAACTGCCGCCCATCCTGTTCACAATAATTAATGAACGAGATGAAGTTAACTCTATTACCCTACTAAAGATTTACAACAAATATGCTTTAATTATATCAAGAGTGCATAATACATAAGAGTACGACGGCTACCATACTCTATGTAAGCGTGACACATCCTTTGCATGCCGACGCAAATTGGATCCTTCACTTCAAAGAAATTAGCACGCTATGTTTTTATTCTAAAGCTCAAAGCAGACACAAAACTCGCGCACGTAATGCGAGTGTTTTCAAGCGTTAGCACACAAACATAGAACGCGTGAACGTGCCCCAGTTTCGACTGGGTACCAATTTGCGGGGGGGGGGGGGGACAGCCGTAGCATGCAGAGGATGTGTCACGCTTATGAAACGTAGAGTATGGCAGCTGTCACTCTGATGTATTACGTACTCTTGATTACGTGTATGTATAATACAGATGCATCACAGTTAATAGTAAAACTTGGAATCTACACAATAGCAATCCACGACACGATTTCACAAAAATAGCAGGGGAAAAAGTAAGAAATATTAAGAATGTAATACAAAAGTGACAGATGACTTGCCACAAATGCAGAACCCGTGAAAAAACCTAACCTATTTAGATGACAAGAGAAGCTCACCAATGTGAAATAAATTTTAAAGCTAAATCAATGAAAAGTTTAAAATTGAATTCCAAAAAGCTACATACATAACATTAAAAAATGCATAAGTGTTAAAAAACCTCGCATAACAAAAATTTATAAAATGCACAAGAGACCACAACAATACTCAAACCAAGACAAAATTCAAATACTGGGGGAACCAACCATCTACATACAGTTTAGAAGTTAGCAAACCATTAGTGTAGATCATGACCCAATAATCGATGTAAAAACAAATTTTGCTCACGTAATAGCGAAAGGCCATTGGATATGAGGGAAAAGCGAAGGTATACCTCTCTAGACCACCGAAACCCCCTTCAGCAAGAAGGAAAAACGGAAGAACCCTAGCACAATCTTGACCAATTTTTTAATGTGTTTTAACACTAATTTTATCACAATCTCAAAAAATTTCTGAGAAGCCATAAAAATAGTTTCTAATTGCTGGTGGTTACAATTTTTGGCTACAATAAATTAGCTTTTTTGCATATCTAGACATAGATCCCACTTAAATCTTTGGAATTTTTAAAGGTAGATCCTCGTCTAAGTTGTGGCAAACACCGAGAATCGGCCTCTTATTAATACAAATGGCTAACATGCACATACACAGATATTCAAAACTACCATTACTAGAAATGGGCCATTATCACAGTGATACCAATTAGAAATCCAGAGACCGCAAAAATGCTAAAAACAGATAAAAACGCAAAACATTAAGCAATTAAAGTTATATACATGAAAGTTGCAGAGTTCACAATTCAAAATAAATACCCAGAGGTACAGTAATAGTTAGAAAATCAGGGAGAAAACAAATCAAGGTCCTCTTCAACATGGACAATGAAGTCTGTAAAAGTCTATTGAAGATAAGGTTCGCACCTAAAAACGGGAAGTGATAGGTTTTGAAATTAAAATTTCAGTTGAAAGTTTTTGGTATTTTGGTAACAACACAACTAAAGTTCGAAATTTATTATAACTTATAATACGGTGGTCAGAAGAGTTATTTGCATTTAACAAAAGTATAATATAGTAGGAGTTATGACCAGGGTTAAACTTTTGATCTAACTCTTTCATAGAGATTTTTTGCCCTAAACGTTTTTATGTTGCATGCTTTTACGCTGGAGTTGCCGTTGAAGAGTTAGTTTCATCAATTGTAACTTTGTTGGAGGAGTTATACAGACAGAATGATGCTTTTTTCAGAAAATGTAAGCTACGTATATATTTATATAGAAACATAAAACTTACTTGAGTTAAAAATTCAAAAACTCAAGGTTGAAAAATCAGTAGAAAGGTCTCTATTAAGGCTTAAGGTGGTGATTCCTTTTGGGCACATAATGTTGGTTGACGGCATAAAGCAAGATGAAATTTGACGAAACTTTCAGAAATAAGTTCTTTTAGCGTTCTAACACCCTCCACAAAATCCTGATTCCAAAATTCGAGATTTCCGGTCAGGGCGGTTTTTCCCAATTTCTGAGTTTGACAACAGCTATATAGTTATGACTACAATATTCATTCGAAAGATCTTATTCAGCTTCACATTTTTGCTTTTTAAATAATAAATAAATAAATAATAATAAATAAATTGATATATAACCGATTATCTAGTTTTGGCGTTGAAAACTTGCCATTTTTGCAGAAAACTAATAATCCACCCTTTCTTGAACTACGCAAGCCGTACAATCAAACTAAGGGCGTCGATCTGAAGGTCTCACAGGGGCAAATCATCCGACCCACGATCGTCTTCCAATTGCTATGCCATAGGCTGCTATCATAAAAATGTAGTTTTTGTGAAAACACGACCAATTTTTTCCAAACATGTGGATCATTCACCATACAAGCTGGTGGGCTGATACGAAACAGTGTATTTTGCACAAATATACCCAGGGACGTTTTTTAGTTGCCCCGATTGCTGCTTTCTAGCTAAAGTAATTGCTTGACAAATTTGGAAAAAGTGGAAAATCAGAAAATTCTTGAAAAATTTGGAAAAATCAGGTTACGCCCAGATTTCAGGTTATATATAAAGATCATAGAGGTACGTACCATGCTTCCTCTTTTTCTTTGGATGACGAATATGACCTGTATCTATAACGAAGATACCTAAAGATTATATCTCCATAACAAAGAGCGGTTTCATGATACCTAAAAAATGTCCCCAGCTATTTAATAAACGTATCGAATGATGTAACCGATGTCTCGCGAAAAAATTTACTTCAGTCTGCAAAAAAATCTAGAAAATTATACTTCTTCTAAAATGTGTTAAAAATTTTCAGAAAAGTAACGCCAGTTTCATGGTGTGCATTAAAAATAGCTAATGTCAAGCTGCATTTTGACATAAAATGGCTACTTAACCCTAAGTAATGAATAAAGTAATAACGGTTCAAAGTTGATGTGACCAAAGGGAATCACCACCCTAAGCCCAATAGTATATTAACACAATAGAAAACAGAATATGGAATAAATAACAGATTAAAAAGCGAAATGAATAGCTGAACTGATAGGAGGTGGCATCAAAAACCATTGATTGCAGCATCTCCTGAATGTTGAATGGGTCTTGGTCCATGAAGGCCATATAAGCTCTCTGTAATGGCAGGAACGTGACTAGTAGTCTTGGTAGGGAGACCGGGAGGCGTCCAATCACCCAAACCTGAACCCCAGAGCAATCGATGGACCAAACGATGAGTCACAAAATATCGACAGGAAGGTTCCAACTGGCTCAAAACAACGACAATTTGCCTGAAAAACAAGCAAATAACAGTCAGCAACAAAAACCCATAAAATCAGAAAGCACACTTAATTAGGACCTCAGAAAAATTTGGGGATCTGGGGAGGGAACTCCCCCCAGAAGTTGAAAAATTTTTGAAATCAGGTTTGAAAAGCAAAAATAAGCAAAAATTGAGCAAAGTTTGCGCCGAACCGAAGGCGCGAAATTTTCGAAAACTTTAAAAAAAGTTGCTACTGAAATGTTTAAAACACTGAAATAAGGGTAAGTTAAGCAAAAAATTAAGTCAATTTCGCGCCGACGGCGCGAAAAGTTTCGAGATCTCGGAATGGATACGCTTATGTAATTTGGAAGGAGGAAGGAAGTAAGAGATTAGCCAATCAAATACGTTGTAGTTCAAACGCATGTAAACGCCTTTCAAACGCATGTAAACGCCTTGTTAACAACGGTATGCGGTTCCGCCCGCCCCCGAGACTTCGATCTTAAGGGCAGGGTACTAAACGTTTGCTCCGACTTTGACCGATTGGCCTACTTTTTGGAGAGGATATAGAGCATGGGTGTGGTCAAAAATATCGAAAAAATATGAGATCTAAGCTGCCTTCCAGCCATGTGCCATGTGCAGCCGTCGCGTTTATGTGCTCGACCCCCCCCCTTTTCACAACTACCAACATAACTAATTAAAAATCTGCTGGCTGCGAGAATCTAGCTTCAAGGTTGCCATTTGCCAATATGATTTGGCACATGTGCCCCTATATGCAGAAAAATACTAGATGTCTGTAGCTTATCTGCATCTAAGCGAATTACTATTCAAAGTTGAAGTTGAATTAAAAAATTTTTGGCTAACGAAAGGAAAATTTTATTACTGGAGCGAGCTATATAAGGCTGTAATTTGTCATTGTGCAGAGGCCCTATAGGAGTGCTCACTTGTGCCAAATGGCAAGAAAATCTGCCGAATGAAAAAATTTTATGTCAAGTTTAATCTTTAAAAATTGTCAAAATCGTCATTTTGGGCAATGGTACCCCAGAAATCGAAAAAATCAAATTTTCTGAAATTTAAAATCTTTTGAGATACTTGAACTCAGCATGGTTGAAAATACACCCACATCAAATTTCAGCTCGATCAGTGAAGGTCTGTGACTTCTAAGGCTGCAGAAAGCTTCTACTCAGGATACGCCAGACTAAGAATGTCGATTTGGCAATTTTTGAAGAATTTTTGAAGTTGACATAAAACTTTTTTCAGGCGGCAGGATTTCTTGCTATTTGACATAAATGAGTACTCCTATAGGGCCTATGTATATGCCAAAATTACAGCCTTATAGCTCGCGCCATTAGTAAAATTTTTCTTACGTTAGGCAAATTTTGTTCAATTTTTGCCGAAACTTCAAATTTGAAGAGTAATTCCCTTAAGGGGGGGGGTCGCGATTTTTCGACCATCTCCGATTTTTCTCATTTTCACATATTTTGTAGTCCTCATGGGTCCCCAAAACAAGACAAGTGCGTTTGTTGCAAAACTTTTCCTATCATTCACAATAGCCCTCCAAAGGTGACCCCGACATGTGTTAAACATAGGAAAATGAAAAAGTTAGGAAAATTTTTCTGCTACCAAAAGTTTGAGCGCTGTGTAAGAGCAAATCGGCTACAACTCGCTGTAAAACCTAATTTGGACTAGGTAGAGTGCTAATATCTATACGACGTTATTTCCTGTAGGGCCGCTGATTTTATACGAATTTTTAAAGTTCGGGAAAAGCGGTTTTTGCTCAAAATCGCTCTGCAAATGTGTAGGTCATTGAACGTTTTGTCCTGTCCTGAACTAACCCTTTGGTGTAGAAACTTCGCGTTTAGATATTAGCACAGTATATTGCTAGAGCTTTATTTTGCATATAATCAATCCCTATTAGGGCTTTTCAGTAGCTCACAGTTTTGGTAGCAGAAATTTCATTTTTCTTCAAAAATCTTCATTTTTCGATAATTTCATGTTTGCTGCTTCATAAGTCAGTCAAATCTTAAGGTATCTCAATTAAATTTGGCATGCTAATAGGCTGGCATAAAACCTACCTGTATGTATATAAAGTTTCATGTCAATAGCCTGTGTTTATCTCTGGTGACATACTACGATAGCTTGGCGGAAACCTATGGGCAAAAAATGTCAAATTTTCAACTTTTTCAAATATAGCCATATTTTATATCAAATTGAAGCTCTCGATGTCCTGAACATTTTATCTTCTTGCACCAAGTCTCTACAATGCAGTATGAGAAAGTTAGAGGGAGTTAAAGTTTGAAGCAAATGACAGCCGGAATAAGCTTTACCAAATCGTCCAAACACCCTGTCTCGCTCGTTGCTTGGCTTGTCACTGCAATTTATGCGGTAATAAACACTTACAGGTAAAGGCTTTTGTAAGGAAACAAGTATATATGCAGAAAGAATAGAATTTAGTGAGATCGGAACCACTATTATAAGTAATCACTTATAATAGTGGTTCCGATCTCACTAAATTCTATTCTTTCTGCATATATACTTGTTTCCTTACATACTTATTTATACC
>JASAND010020768.1:0-16244 GCA_030248195.1 Trissonchulus latispiculum | reverse complement strand
TATCTTCCTAATCAACTGGGGTCAAAAACCCTCACACATCACCTAGCAGGATAAGAAAGAATCAACCACTGGCGTAGACAGGGGAAAATCAGGTAGGAATTTCCCTTCCAGAAATTAATAGTTAACCCCAAAGATGCTTTCCATGAGAAGCAGCGAGCTCATATTTTAAAATTAAAGTGAAATTTAAATTGTGCACCGTGATAAAACGTTTTTGGTACGTCAGCTGAGTACATCAGCTACCTTTTTAAGTGTATATGGAATCACTTGACATCCTCGTATGCAATTTGCGGCAGAATGAGTCCACACCAGTGATGCAACTGTGTCACCGGGTCATCGGGTCCGTTTTTGGAAGGGGTCACCGGGTTAAGAGCTTCGATCCGGCTTTGACACGGGGTTAATTTATCAAAGATTTGAAAAGTTTTGCTTTTGTACGTACACACATATATAATTGTGAAAGTTGACAGAATTGAAAAAGTTAAGACTACACGAAAATTATACCACGGCCTTCTTTGTAAAACAAGAACTAATTATATATGTCTTAATTAACGCTCTTCGGTCTGGTTATATACAGAGCATGTAAACCAAAAATGCAGCGTTTTTAGACAATATCAGAAATATTTATAGGATTTTGGGATATTCTGGAAAACCGAATCACCGGATTAGAGCTTCGAGTTAGTTAGAGTTAAATAAACTAAACAAGACTGGTGCAAAGTAATAAAAAAATTCAACTAAATTTTATTGAAAACTGAAATTTTAAAACTTCGCTGCAGATCAATTCAATCAATTTTTCGTGGGGTCTTTCCTGGGAGAGGAACATCGTTTTTTTTTTCCAACAGGAGGAGCACCACCACGAAATCGGGCCCCCAGAACCCGAAAATGCCCGGAAAATAAAAAATTTGAAGGCAAATTTTCAAAACATCCAGCTTAAATGTAAGTTACGACATGCTCAATTTTTAGTTCACTACCAAAAAATAGCCGTTCCACCAGAAGTTTGTTTTTTTTCAAAAAAATTCGCTCCCAGAGCAGGAAAAACCCAGCTCCTTGGTGGGGACAAAACAACTTCTCTTTTTAGGGGACAAAAAGTTTTCAAAATTTGCTAAAAATATCCTAAAAATTGAGCTATTTCTACGGGGTCAGCTTAAAAATATTACAGTTTTCAATAAAAAAATAAGCAATTGGCAAATAAGCAGGCAAATGAAATGGTTAAAATTTGAAAATGTAAAAAATGTATGAATCGAGTAAAAACATGTCTTCGAACTCGGAAATCTGGCCGATTCAGCGATTTCTTCAGAGTTAAATTTTTTATCAAAAGGGTATATACCAACTTTTTGGAAGGGGAATCGTCTATGGGAGGGCTCCCCCTCCCCCTCACTCTCAGTGCCTTAGTATTACTATACTCAAACCGAGTGAAACTCAAAAATGAAACTTCGCAATTATATACTTTAGATGACCCACAAAGTCTAGGTGTCAAAAAGCAACGAAGCGTAACTCTATGCAGACAGGAGAATGCAAAAACAAACTATATATCAGCAGAGAGTGCAGCCAATGTCCAGACAAAATTTGACAAAACATGGAGACCAAAAAATTGCTAAATAAGCCTGAAAGACTGCTTCACTTTTGTGGGAAAACAGGTTTAACTTTAGATAGCATGTGCTTATAAAACTGTGCCCAGTTCAATTCAATTACATTCAACTGCTGCATTGACACAACACTACGATACGATACTAAACACTGCCTTCCAACGCCACCCAAGTTGATATATACATGCATGCATTAGCTGCACAAGTTTATAAAACTGAGTCAGGAGTTATGAGGAAAACAATTACGGTGCGAATCATAAAAGCTCTAGCGAATTATATACAGTGTCACGTCTATGTATCAGCCTAGAGAAAAATAGTATATATACGTATTATTAATTCTCGTATCAGTTACCAGCAGAAAACCAGGGGAAAGCTATCATCAAGCCAAGACGCATAAGTGAGAGCACCTATCACTATATTTATATGCATATTCATGTGTAGCACAAGCTTAAGGTACCAGGTCACGCCTATACCAATATATTAATATAGGCAATAGGCACACAAAATGACAATAGACGCAGATGCAACGCCACAGTTCTTTTGTTTTTATCAACCACACCCTATTTGTGTTTGAGGACGTCCTGGGTTTTGACGGCCAAGCCGGACATCTCCGGTTCTTAACCTATTTAAACCTATACTTAAGAATAAAGATAAGATTTATTGTGTTCAAAGCTAAATTCCAGTTTTCTGCCAATCTTGACCCATCAATTGAATACTAATTAAGCCAAGGTGCAAGCTTGATTTTTGAATCAGAATATCCTATAAACATCCCTATTAAATGTTTTATAATTACCGGAGCACTTTATATACAGAATTCAAAAAGTCCAGACCTGCCTTGAAGTTCTGTCACCTAGAATTTGAGGCAGTGTTTTTTTTGCTCAGACACTTTTGCGCTCTTCTGCGCACTGTCCCAAACTTTTTTGCGCAATTTGCTAAAAAAGTGCGCATAGCAGGAAAAATGCTAAACTTTAGCATAAAGTGCCTGTTTTGAATTTATTAGTAATTGCATGACCTTTCTACAATGTTCAGAGCTGCTGATTATAAGATGTCTAACTCAATGGCGGAATAAATTTGCAAACTCACCTAACATTGCTGGATCGCAGAAGCAAAATACTTTAAAAAAATAGCAACCATTTTACTACGTATGATAATCTTCAAGCTTTATTGATATAAAAGTAAATTTGTATCAAGTTCTATTGATATATATAAAAGAAAATTTTTTCTTGTAAATTTGGCGAAATGATGAAACCTTTTGGCAATTTTTAAGTTGTTTGCAAGCTTTCAAGAATCCTCACTGCTTTTTAAAAAAACTAAAAACACGCTAGTTTGAAATTTCATCGAAAATTACACAGTTTTCAGAAAATGATTCTAGGTTCCAAAAACAGACTCAGTAATTTTCAGGGCTCAGCCCAGAGCATCTATACTTTTAAATACTTTTTGAACTGTCGGTAGGTAACACGGATAATAACAAACCTAGCTGTCACAGAACCTCCTGCTAAAGTTTTGCAAACTTTCACTTCCAAAACTGCCAAACTCAAAGTTAAAAATTTGGCAGTCAGTTTTATATTTCTAACTTGAATATGCAATGCTAGTTGAAAATACAAGCTAGATTAATTTATGTACGTTAGGCCATGGGTGCTTGTATATTAATGCTAGCATGTTTACTGAAAGTCAGGTCGCAACTTAGCGATAAACCAGTAGTAGACAATTATAGAAACAAGTTAGTTTACGTACAAATATTTTTCCTTTTTCGGAATTTATTTCAGGGATGAAGCGGACAAAAACAAAATAAAATACACTCTCGTGCTAATTCCAACATTTTCCAGTTATCATATGTACACGTAAAAACACATTAAATTCCTATATTAGTAGTGCATGCGACCTCTGCCAGACTTGGTTCAAACACTTGGTGGCTCATCAGTGGAGAAGTGTAGAACTAAGTTCTTTGGGATGCTTTGGAAAAATCTTTTACAAAATAAGTGAAAGATAGTTTCGCCGCCAGTCGCCTCATAAAGTGTCATTAGTGTGGTGAACAAACATATATGACATCCAAAATATGAAAATTACTCATTTTTAAAACTGTTAACAGCGGGGAGGGTAAGAAATTGGACAATTCCCTAATATTTCGAAAATTAAAACATTTAAAACATGAAACATGAAATTCAACAGAATGAAATTAATAAATTTCATCACCGTTTCCTTAAATTATATATATTTTTGATAAGTATATACTCAG
This sequence comes from Trissonchulus latispiculum, assembly GCA_030248195.1. NCBI lineage: Eukaryota > Metazoa > Nematoda > Enoplea > Enoplida > Ironidae > Trissonchulus > Trissonchulus latispiculum. Next base: position 12,428 of record JASAND010020768.1, on the reverse strand, counting down.
AAAGGAGGAACTCGATGGAGTTCTGAAGACAAGTAAAAAACTATTCTAGTTCCAAAATAGCAAACATTTCTTTTTGAAAATTGCTAACAAAAGGTAAGAAGTTGGACAATTCCCTAAATATTTCATTTAATTTAAACATTTCAAAACATGAGACAGCAGAAATTCTAACAGAATTAAATTAATAAATTTGATCTGGAACATTGAAATAAATTATATATATTTTTTGATAAATATATAATAAGAAAAATGGAACTCGATAGATTCTGAAGACAAGTCAAAAACTATTTCTCGTTCCAAAATAACAAACATTTCTCATTTTGAAAACTGCTAACGAGTAAAAGTGGACAATTTAATATTTCGTTAATTAAAACATTTCAAAGTATGAGACCTGAAATTCTAACAGAATGAAATTAATGATTTTCATCTTAGAACTTCGTAATTATAATCTATATTTTTGATAAGTACTCAAACTTGGGAGCTCGATAGATTCGAGACAAGACAAAAACTATTTTCATTTCATCACAAAAATTTCTCATTTTGAAAACTGTTAACAATAGGTAGGGTAAGAAATTGGACATTCCTAATATTTGTCATTAAAACATTAAAACATGAAACACAAGTATTTTAACGAGATAAATTATTGTAAATTTCACTGCTGCTTCCAGAAATAATATTTTGAAACGTACTCAGAAAGCATGAACTCGATAGATTCTGCAGAACATGACAAAGCTATTCTAATTAGTAGTAGACAAGTAGTAGTAGACAAGCATAAGGACCCAGGTTTGGGGCGGAGCCCCCAAAAAATTGAAATTTTTTGAAATTGAGAGCCAAGAGCAATTTTTCTGATCACTTTGAGCAATTGATTTTCCGTAATTTTTTCCTCATCAGTGTCACTGAAAAATTGCCACGCGTGCACACAAGATCAAAATTTTTTTGCTCATTTCAGAAAAAATTATGTCATTTCCCTTTTTTGAGCAAAAAAACACTGATTTTGAGGGAACTTATTTAGACACTAATAACTTATACAGTTGGGCTACGGTACATTTGCCAGAGACTTTCACTGGATAGATGACTTCGATGATCTAGACTGGCTACAACAGGCTACACCAGCAAAGGAGAGTAGCCAAATAAACACAAAAAAAAACAATTAAAAAAAAATTGAACAAATTAAAACACATCCAAATAAAAAAAACACAAAAAATAAAACGCAGCCTGAGAAAAAAAAAAAAAAAAAATTTGGTAGTTTGCTGGACAAACCTCGGTAGAATTGGTTACAAGTTAGATTAGATGGCTATATCAAATGAAACCTGTACTTTTCACTGTCGTTTACAGGTTTACTCTACCGCAAAGTACACGGCGGCTGATAACGCAAAACTAATGAATATCATAAGGGCGAAAGTAATCATTCAGGTTTTTGAAGATCAAAATTTTTTGATTTTTTCAAATTTTCAGTCGCGCCTGCTTCAACACCAGTGGATAATTTATTGTACGCTCCCTGCCGAAAGTATTTTGGGAGCGGCCGCCCTCCCCACACCTGCCTCTCTCCCTTTTGAATTAACAGGTCGCTCCAGTGAAATTTACAGGTTTGTCTTTGTAAATACTACAGGTTTGGTATCTGATTAGATTGTCGGAAAAACCGAACAAAACCCACAGGTGTCTTAAATTCCTTAAGAAACTCTACTGAAAAACTACAGGCTTCCTTAGTCTTTTTTTTCTACATTAAACTCACGTGATTTTGACTATTCCTGAGGTCTGGCAAAAATCGCAAAAGCAGCACTTGTGGAAAATATTGGAACTCTGCTAGTGACTGACCGCACAGGAGCAATTTTAGTTTCAAGACATTCCTCTAATGTCTACAGGAGTCATTTTGAGTGCTCCAGCGTTCCAGTAGAAACGAACGTGACCAGAGCGTCACACTCTAAGTTGGAGCAGGAAGTTCCAGCCATCTCGCAAGTAAGGGTAAGAAGCAAAAATGTTTTCAGAAAAGAATTGTCTTTGACGTAACAATACATTCACATTGCTTTAAATGACTGTACATATCCAGTAGAGCAGATTTTGACGAACGATTCGAAAAATAAATAGCAGTCGACTTTTTATCTATACACCAACCAAGAGTGGAAATTTTATAGTAATAGCGCTTATTATATAAGAAGCTGTCTAAGCTGATACAGGCTTTTTTTGGATTGCAAAAAAAATTCGATGGGAATTTTAAGAATGCTCTAACTTAAAAATTTCCGATAGTGTTGTGCACCGGCCTGTCCAAAGCGGCTGAATGGTTCAGATCCACAGTGGGCGTAAGCTTTTTGCGGCCTATTACCTTAAACAGGCTATCACCTGCCTTGAAAACTACCACATATCTCATAATTTTGCTTCTATTTCAGATAGTTGGCTAAGCGTATCAACGGACGGCCGTCCCAAAAACGGGACGTTGAACAAGACTAATTTCCATTGTAAGTTCGATATTAAGCAGCTCCTAAAATTTGTAACGATATTAGTAATTCTGCCTAGAGTAAAATAAGTACACCCAATTCAAAACAAAGCTGCAGCAAACTTACAAACGCATATTCAAAATTTTAGTCGAAATTCCGTCCAATAACAGCTGCCAGTTGGCTGGTTAAATGGCCTCAAACACTACTACCACCTGCGCCCAATATTTATCTACAAAGGAAACTTCCTTTATAAGCACAGTAGTGTAGGTACAAAAAATTTTCAGGGAGGCGATTTTGACTCAGTCTTTTGAGGGGGGTGTGAAATTTTCTGTTGCTGCACTACAATGGCATGCACACTACGTAATTACAAAAGTACACAGATAGATAAGAGTAAGAAACTCTTACGCTAGCATGTACAAATTAAATTGTGCTCGGTTCATTAACTCGGGACCCCCCCCCCCCCGCAACTGGGCGGGGGGGGGGGGGGGGGGGGGTCTCACTTTGCACTAACCACTTTGCATATAAGCGTGTTCGCTCGCTGATTGGCTCGTTAAACTTTAAGGCTTATTGTAGGCAATTCATTAGTTATTTTAATTAATTAATTATAACTTTAATTGGGTTAATGCAATTAAAAAACTAATTCGACAACTTTGTAGCATTTTTTCTGTTCTTTCCAATGATATAAAAATTGCTGCACGTTACATTCCTTCGAATTTTTGTATTATGCAACAATTTTTATATCATTGGAAAGAGCAGAAAAAGTGCTACAAAGTTGTCAAATTAATTTTTTAATTGCATTAACCTGATTAAAGTTATAATTAATCAATTAAAATAACTAATAAATTGCCTACAATAAGCCTTAAGGCTAACGGGCCAATCAGCGAGCAGACACACGCTTATATGAAAGCGTGTATTTAGTGCAAAGTGGGACCCCCCCCGGAAGTTACGGGGGGGGGGGGTCCCGAGTTAATGAACCGAGCATACCTTACATAATTTGTACATGCTAGCGTAAGAGTTATGTACTCTTGGTAATTATAACTGTAGGTTGCCGTATATATTAACATTAAACCTTTCAGAGGTCCACGCGCTAGACTGTTAAAACAGGAAGATCCACCAACAGTCAATCCGGGAGTCTGTGGCAAAGCCCCACAGAAGTTGAGAAAAGTTTTTAATTTTGTCATTAGAGCGTCATGGAGACATTTAGTTCTTTACGCTACATGTTTATCAACTTTAATACAAAATTGTCATTGTCTTGTTCGAAAAATCAGAGTAGGAAGCTCCTATTAAGAACAGGGGATTCGGAGCTTATGTCAATGGTTTAAGGAGGTGGTGCTTCGAATAAACGCAGGAATAATTCCAAAGCAATTATACAAGTCTAATAGATTGTAGTATGCTAATTGTAGCATTATAAAAATAATATTTAGATATATAACTCAATTGCTTAAACTTCGCACCGAAGGTGCGAAAATTTTTTAATAAAGTAGAAAATGCATTAGTTTCAGTACAATTTGTGCATGTTCATGATAAAATTAAAAGGCCGCGCCAGCGCGGCCGTCAAATTTTTCTTTTGCCCAATTTTACCCGGGGGGCAAATTTATTTCGGGGAGGGCGGCCGCCCCCCGTATCTACGCTAGTGCTTAAGCGTATAAGGAATTCCCAATGCCAATACTGACTTTTAAATTAAATAGCGTTGCGGCAAAATATTACGTTTGTTCGCGAAGCTAAAGCACACTACAGGAAAGAATTTTTTACTTCTTTGAGACATGACACTGCTGTACAACAAAACAACAGAACACTTATCACAATATTAATGAAAACAATGTTAATATTATGTACAATAAATATCAAGGTATACGAAAATGTTGAAGTTTCTACCATTTGATGTTAAAGTTAATAGGATGATTCAGCACCGTCATCTAACAGTACAATAAAGAGGCGAAGAGTTTTCCAAAACGTAATCGAAAGTGAAGTGAAAACTAAGTATGTAATTAGAACCGTAATAAAAACGAAAAACCTGAAACATTTTAGACACTTTCTGAGGCTGGCTAAAAGTAAAAATACTGAAAAATAAAGAAGGGAACTTCGAAATCGAAACTTCGAAATGCTGATTCAAAGCTTGCACATCTCCCAAACAAATTTCGAACAGTCCATCAAACTAGTGCACCTAACTTATGGAATAATACCAAAACTTGTCTTATAACTGCTCAACAGAAGGGGAAATAATTTACCATCAAGCACAACACCACAGTCTACAATGGGGACAATATTATATATTCATAAGTTTAAGAACAGTAACTACAACCAAATACAGGTGACAGGGACAGTCTAGTGTCCAGTGCAAACCATCAAGTGAATCTTCCAACGTTCTTCTGAACTTTTCATCCTATAAGGCAACATTCCGATACCACAACACAAGGTCAACACAACACTGTTCTACCGGTTGTAAAACTAAATTCTGCTAAGCGATGAATGCACAAATTATGATTCAGTGATAATTCAGTAGGAAAGGTGTACCAAACAAGATGAAAAGGAGCAGGAATAGCATGATAAGAAAAGGCAGCCATTGCTTCAGAAAACCGCCGCATCTACAACATTCAACATAAAAACGTTTTGTCCACAGTTCATCAAGGATGCGGTAATTACGCTACAGCTAAATGACTCAGCTAGGTTCTTCGGCGGGGAGGGGGTTCTCTGACTTCTGACTGAGTGACCTCACAGTTGAGGTCATCCCAAACTAACAAGGTCATATCTCATGAGGTTTGTCATCTTCATCCATTGCGAAAACCTCCTTCCTTATCAGGAAACAACAAGAAATGCTTAGCTAATACAAATATTAGTTAATCTTGGAACCTCTTTATCAAGACTGCGGGTTTTGGCACGAAATTTTCGGTTTGGTTGAAAGTTGAAAATTTGCCGTTCTATTACGTTAGCTTTATAATTTTTGTCTATTCTTTCTAATTTGAGCGACACAGATTCAAGCCATCGATACCAAATTCGGACTACTAAGACCCACATATCATTAATGTAATTCAATGATTGCAAAAGTAAGTAAATGAAAACCGCTATGATCGGTGCGACAATAACAGTGATACAGAGTAGACAGCTGCTTGAATTTATAGTATATAAAACCTGTATTTCGATTGCAGACCCCGACTCTCGTTAACAGAGGTCCCCTTTTTAGCTTCAAAATATAAAATTATAATATGATAAACTATTACCCTATATAACGCCCAAAACAAGCCACATAAAAGGTCAATTTAAACATATTCCAGGAACTGCTACCATTATAGTTCATCAAATTTAACGCCATGGCTACATGGGAGTGGCAATTATCACAGAATAGGTTATGCTGAAAAATTAAGTGTTAAAGTGTTTGCATGAACGCATAGGAAACGCATGGCAATAATATGCATGTATTTGTTGTGTTTAAAATGCAGTTATATATACATCAACTTCGAACAGACCGTTATATGATACACGATCTTACTGTTTACAACTAAATTCAGTTCAACTGCATAGAAAAACACACACATCCACTGCTAAGCAGTGACAGCTGCTATGAGATAACGTTCCTAAGGGTTCACACATATAATTTTATGTTCTCATCATTACACCTGAATCCTCAAAATCGGAAGTTCTGACCGACCACTCGATCACCTCGACTCATCTTGGCGTGATAAGTTTCGCCAATTTATTGGAAAGCTTAAAATATGCCTTTTCTATAATGTCTTCATGATCTGTTACGTAACAGCCTGTGATCAACTAAGAACGAAAAAGTTTCCCAGTTCAACTGACTGCGGTATATATAACTGTTTCCTCCTTTACTTACGGGGCGCTCGTGGTATTCATCAGAAGCTTCTGCTACAGCTTTATCCCAGGCTGCAGAACCACCAACAACCTTATTTATATCCAACTGGGCGTATCTTGTTGGCCAGCCAAACCCCATATCATCTTCCTAAAGCAAAGTTTACTAAAGCTAGAAACGCACAGTCTAAAATCTACATAACATTCAACTGCTGTGCTATATAATATGGGTGTAAAGGCGTCTGCGCGGCCCCTTGGAGACCGAGTTGGCCTGGTGCCAGCTAATTAGAGGTCCGAGAGGGGTAAAAATGTTACCAACGTAAAGTACTCGAGTAGTACTACAAGTATCACCATACTTTTGGTTCGAATTCGAAACTTCAAAGTTTTGCACTTGGCAACAGTTAGTTAGCGTTTGTTTTTTCCTAGGTGAATAACGCTTTTCGGAAGAGCATTTTTTAGCGAAGTGTTGGAACGTTGTGGGCATTTGGTCCAATACTACTGTGATATGTTGGTAGACAGTATCCTCCCATGCTACCTTTTTTGGTCATTTTGGCACCTGGCCAATTTTGTCTCTGTGCCAAGGCTCCAAAGTCGGACTTTCGCTATTTTGGCACTTCGGTTGTGGTGGACGTTTTTTCACAGGCTAGCAGCTAGATCGATTTGGATCGGAATATTTCGGACTATGCGCGGAATGTAGCGAGGGTGATTTTTTTAATTTCGCTCTGTAGCTTTCAGGAGATAGGCTCAAACGTTGCGTTATTTCAAGTCCCACTTTTACTAGAAATGCTCTAAAAGTCACTAAAAATGGCGTTCTTCGGCCTTCGGGTGGTGCCAATATATAGTAAATCAGGGTCGCTGAAAACGATGGGTATACTGCAGATACCGCCCGAAGTGACCACTGGTCAGCATGGCTCCCGTGGTTCCTCGCCCAAGGTCAAAGTTGGAAAGACTCACTATAAACAGCTTTCCGGCGTTTTGCTTGTGGGCATATATAGTAAACCAACTACGCTTGTTTCAATGGGCATATCGCCGAAACCGACGGAAATGACCACTAATCACTACAGCCTATGATGCCTATTGACCACTGGCCAAACGGCCTAAAACAGCGTTTTTCGGAGTTTTGGTAGGGGGCATATGTAGCAAATCGACTACGCTCTTTTCAATGAGCATACTGCCGAAACCGATGGAAGTGATCACTGGTCACTACGGCCGTGGGGCCCTATTGACCACAGGTCAAATGGCCTAAAACAGCGTTTTTCAGCGTTTTGGTGGGGGTATTTATAGTAAATCGACTACGCTCGTTTCAATGAGCATATTGCCGAAACCGATGGAAGTGACCACTGGCCACTACGGCCTACTGACCACTGGCAAACCCCCACGAAAAGTGGTCCAATAGTCCTGTGTACTGTAAGTACCCTGCGGGATGCTCTGCTCCTTCTTAACTCATTAATCTTACTGGAAACGCATCCATCACTAAGCCGGAAAATTAAGCTATGCCGTCTAATTCAACTAGTTAAGTTAAACAAGAAAAATTTTGAAAATTTCGATTTCTGATTTTTTCACTGCAAAATTTGGTACCAAAGGGGATCCACTTTTTTGATGGGGAAGTTCGTTCATGGAGGCCTCCCCTTGCCAATTCTCCCTCGGCCTCGATATACGAGCTAATCTTAAGGCCAATGTTTAATATTGGAATATTGTCAGAGAATCTTTAAAGTGCTAAGAGGACAAGAAAGTAAAATGCTCCTCCGGAGCATGGAATAGTAATATGGGTGGATGGAGTGAGGTTGCAAAATCAAGAGAGGACTAGCTTTGAAAATGCATAATATGGGGCTAGGTTCTAAAAGAAAGGAAGACAAGGTTGTGGGCTAACTAATATGGGCACAGCGTCGCCGAACAACCCATATTCGCGGGGTTGCACGCTGCGCTTCAGCATTTGTCACATACATACGTATATAGAACGGTCAACATTAGAGTAAATATATTGAATAGGTAATCTGCGAGATATAGTAGTTGTTTGCCTGGGCAGTTTTAGGCTAGCTATATACCTTAAATTTAGTTGGGCTATGACAAGTATCGAACAGAAACATAGGGATGTGACGGTGAAACTATTGGTTCAATCCGGCAGGGTTGCAGTCAAGGACAATCGCTATAAAATTATTCTTTAAATATGCTGGCTGTATAAATGCATAAAATGAACAGTAAGCTTAGACTTTCTCGAAGGAAAGGTCTGACATACATGGAAGTACGAATAGGCGGATATATATATATATAGATTATATCATCTAATTCAGAATCTGGAGCTATAATTTAAAGTCTAGAAATTGATATAGATGAATGTATAATATTCACAGCCCGCGAATATGGGTTGTTCGGCGACGCTGTGCCCATATTAGTTTGCCCACAACCGAATCCTCCTTTTTTTAGAACCTAGCCCCATATTAGGCATTTTCAAAGCTAGTCCTCTTGTGATTTAGCAACCTCACCCCATCACCCATATTACTTTTCCATGCTCCGGAGGAGCATTTTACTTTCCTGTATTATACACTGGAATTGTATTACAGTGATGGAACCGGGTCACTTAGGCTTGACCCGGTGACCCGGTTGAGCTCTGACCCGGTGACCCGGTTTTCCAGAAAATTCCAAAATCTGCAAAATATTTTGTTTTTGCTTGGGAAACCTAAATTTTTGGCTTCCATGTTCCATCAGCACCCCAAAACAATAACTATGAGTTATGATATACATTTGCTTGCTGTAAGTTTTTTGAAAAGTATTTAATAAGACTGTAGCATTTTTTTAATAAATGCAGAAATGAGTTGGAAAACCAATAATTTATCCGTCTGCGAAATCTAGGGAAGTCAATCCATGTAATGTTGAAAAGTGCAAAAAGTGCGGTCCAAAAACACGGAGAACTTTAAAAAATTGGTTATTATTTTGTATTGCTCAAACATCTACCTTTGTTACGAAAATAATCTGCAAAACATATGGTACTAAATAGATTCAAATGAGCTCAAGCTGCGAAAATGCTCATGACTAACATAAGAAAAAAGCAAATTAATATTGCACACCGAACAAAAATTTAAGCTAAAGTTTTAGTTGGTGAGCCGAAAACTTCAAAAATTTGTGGTAAATTAAAAATACCGGGTCAAGACTGGGTCGAAGCTCTTGACCCGGTGACCCGGTTCCATCTCCGGTGTATTACTTTCCTACACATATTTGCCGATACCATACTGAATTACTTGATTGTGAATCTATATGTGCTTGCCAATCTTAGCAGGAGAAAACAAGTGGTGGACTTTGTGTTGTGTCTTGCCTGCCAAGCACGTGAAGCTCAGACAGGGAAGGGTCTGAAGCTGAACTAATTTGCATAATTGTTATTGTTGCCGTTTTTGTTGCAATATAAACCGCTCGCTTTCTCAGTAAAGTCAGTGTGTGTGTGTGTTGACTTCCCATTGTGCCAATACAACACTTCGAGTCCAACAAGCCTTATTCTGCTAAAGGATTGCAAATATATATATACAAGTAGGAAAAATGCTCCTTGCAGTCGCATGAAAAAGTTAATATGAGCTATGATGATCAACATTTAAATGTGTCAAGGACAAGATTTAAAATGTTTAATATGAGCCAACATCTAAATAAGTAGAGGACAAGATGTAAACGGCTAATATGAGCCGCTACGTTTCTCTTGGGCTCATATTGACGCTCATTTAGCTTTTGCTTATATATGTACTTTGAATCCAACACTGACTTGGCTTGCATGAATAACGACGCACAAACATTAATTTTGCAAAGCTGTACGTAAATGTTTTCTTCTCCACCGCTACATCCAAGTACACATTTAAGGCCACCATATAAGTCAACAAAACGAAACTGAAGTCCAATCTAATGAAGAAACGAAAATGTGGAACTTACACATGTTGTGAAATCTTGAGAAATCACATTTGAAGTTATCATCGCAATCATCATATTAATTCAATATTCCCAAGCCAACCAAATCGTTTATAAACACTGATGCTTATATGCCAACCGTAAACTGTACAAGAACAAAAAGTGCTCCTTCGTCGCATGTAAAATACATATGAGTCTTCGTAGGCAGGTTGTACATAAGCAAAAACTAGCCTGTAAAATACATATGAGTTCCGTAGGGAGGTTGTAAATTAAGGAAAACAAGTTGCAACCGCTTAACATATGAGCCTGTCCTACAACGAGGCTCATATTGGCGTATGTCATAATACGAATAATTTGCAGATATATATATATATTTTACTTTTATATAAATACATACCGCATAAAGCTTTTCATTACAAATTATCCTTCACATAGCTTGTTGATCACTCATTATAGTGTGCATATGCTCAATACGGTACGCCATGAGGCGCTCTGACTCACAGCCAAGTGGGAACGCATTCTGCGTGTGTATGTGAAAGTGTTTCGAGAATGCATTAGGTGTACCGTGTACCACAGCCTATCGCGAAATATTAGGTGTGCCATAGTGTTTCAGGAAACATCAGGATGCATGTACAGTTCAGCTTGAGCAGTCGTAGTTCACTTCAGTCCATTTCTTCTGGGCCACAACGTCTATTCATTTTTCCGTAATGTGGATGAAGCTGAGGTTCTTTAATGAGGCTTTAATGTGGAATGCACTGTAAGAACCAATATGAGCCTCGTTGTAGGACAGGCTCATATGTTAAGCGGTTGCAACTTGTTTTCCTTAATTTACAACCTCCCTACGGAACTCATATGTATTTTACAGGCTAGTCTTTGCTTATGTACAACCTGCCTACGAAGACTCACATGTATTTTACATGCGACGAAGGAGCACTTTTTGTTCTTGTTTTCTATTATTTTATATATGTATGCTCCTGAAGCTATGTATATGTTACGGGCAGATGAATAAATTGGACACTTCTGAAAGTGTCCAGACAGATAGATAAATTATGCATGTGCGCAGACAGATAGATAAATTCTTACAATTATCGCATTCTGTCCGGACAGATGAGTAAATTATCTATGTGTCCAGAACAAGGTTAGACAGATGCGTAAATTTTTAAACTAAGAACTATTAATGGAGAATATTTGTGCTTATAGGTGTTATTTAACTTCAGTATTATTCTTTACTTTATTTTAAATAGTTTATTCATTGTTCTAAAGCTTGTTATTATATTTTATTAGCTTATGATTGATTAAATTTTAAAATGTCTTATTTGACTTTGTTAATTTTATGTATATATATATTTTAACATTTTAGATCAATAATTGGAACGATATCTAATAAATTCTATATAAAATTATTTAAATCAAGTAACAGATTTTTAAAGTAACAGACTTAAAATTTAATAAAATATATATAAGCTAATATAAAATTTTGGTGCCGTCATTTTAACGTAATTTAAAATGTGAACATTTATAAATCAACGGTGAAACTAACAAGAAATAAATTTACATATACGACATACGTATATTTACGTTTTATGCTAACGTATATATAATTATTTACTTATATACGCAATGCCCTTTTAATGGTAATCCAATTATTGATCTAAAATGCTATAATACATAAAATTAACAAAGTCAAATAAGACATTTTAGAATTTTATCAATCATAAGCTAATAAAATATAATAACAAGCTTTTAAACTATTTAAAATAAAGTAAAGAATAATACTGAAGTTAAATAACACCTACAAGCACAAATATTCTCCATTAATAGTTCTTAGTTTAAAAATTTACGCATCTGTCTAACCTTGTTCTGGACACATAGATAATTTACTCATCTGTCCGGACAGAATGCGATAATTGTAAAAATTTATCTATCTGTCTGCGCACATGCATAATTTATCTATCTGTCTGGACACTTTCAGAAGTGTCCAATTTATTCATCTGCCCGTAACATATATATATATAGATATCTTTCAACAGTAGCAAGCAAGCCAACCACAGCACTCCACAACCAGTTTGAGCATGCAGTTCTATGACAAATGTTGCTCAGCTCGCTGAGGGCTTTCATTTGATACCAAATTTGACCACTTTTAGAAAATTTCATTTTTGACCGAAAATCGCCTAAGTTCCCACCCAACCACAGCACTCTATAGCCACTTTGAGCATGCAGTTCTATGACAAAAGTTGCTCAGCTCGCTGAGGGCTTTCATTTGATACCAAATTTGACCACTTTTGGAAAATTTCATTTTTGACCGAAAAT
>JASAND010020767.1:0-30646 GCA_030248195.1 Trissonchulus latispiculum | reverse complement strand
AAATAGTAATAAAATATGACAGTAGGGCATCACCGCCCTACTGTACAGGGGGAGGGTAAGTCAAAAAATCTGGGGGGAGGGGGGGCGGTAAATTTGGTCGAAAATTTTGGGGGTGGGGAAAGAAAGTAAGTAAGTAAAGTAGTCAGTAAGCTTTAACGTGAATGCACTAAAGTGTATATAGTAATCTACTGCTCTTATCTCATTAAAAGTAACTGCTTAGCATGAATGTGACTTTTCCATGATTTCATTTTGTAAACATTTATACAACCACAACAGTTTCACAATAAATTCTGAATCTATAGGAGTTATTGTTTGTAAATATCAAAAATAAATTTGTCGCCCTAGTAAAATAATGGTGGTTACTCTGAAGAACTTTCATATACTTGCAAATTGCTGGATTTTCAGGTTAAGGTAGTAGTATCACTAGCGGGATTTCCTACGTAATTTTTGTATGGATGAAGCAATCTTGTCAAAAATTTAGATGAATCTTTGCACAGAATTTCGGTGTTAGAGAGCTCATAATTGGCTGGCTACTATCATGGCTTTGCGCATGCGCAAATAATCACAATTTCATTTAAGCTTTCTATGACGATTTTAACTCCATAACGTGAAAGACCACAAAAAGCGGTTTAAAATGATGTGCGTATCTTTTCTCTACGTGGTTTCCATAAAAAGTTACGGATGTTTTAGCATATGGCTGAATTACGTTGACCGTTTGCACACACAATGTAAAGTAAGAACAGATTATCCGAAAATTAAGTTTATTGGGTTTTAAGCCTGTTGTGTTACCTTGTGCATTATTGCATTGTGCCTTGTGCATTGTTACCTTGTGAACACTTTGTAGCTACTTGAAAGCATTAGAAATTCCGAAAACCAAAGCAAAGAATGAAAAGTTACAGAGTCTTTGTTTTTTATTTTCACGTTACTCCTTCAGCCAAAATGGACCAAATTTTACAGATATCTTTTATGTCTGCATACGCTCATGCCGTTTTCTTTGCTATCCGAAAAAACGCAATAGTTAGCAAGATATGAAATTTTGAAACTTTTGAAATACGCTAAAAACGGAAATTTCACTTTTACAAAAAACTAAAAAAACTGCCTTTACATAAAACTGTACATAAAACTAACAATATACACAAAATCTCAAATGATTTCATAGAGGATTGAAGGAGATATTTAAATTCAAAGCTTTAAATACATTTTCTATTGTGTAGACAGCAAGCCAACCCCCGCAGCGCAGCAAGTCAGCTCATCTGATGCAAAACATGATAAAGAACAGATGTGCCAAATTTCAAGTAGATTCATTAAGTTTTTAGCTCACAGCTTCTGTGCAATGACCATCACGGTGGTGGTACTACCACCTTAAGGTGGTGAGTCCTTTTGAAGGCATCAACTTTGAACTTTGAGACTCTGAGACTTTGAACATTCACCAAAAATCCATCGTTCAATGGAATTGCATAGGGTTGTGCCGTTAAGAAATTTCTCGGGCCGGGCTCGAGCTCGGGCCAACCAACCTTCTCGGGCCGGGCTTCGGGCCGGGCTGCCCCGGCCCGAGCCCGGCCCGAAGCCCGAGGCCCGCTTCACGGCCCGAGCCCGAAGCCCGATTCACGGCCCGAGCGGCCCGAGGAGCCCGAGCGGCCCGAAGAGCCCGAACGGCCCGATCGGCCCGAGGGTAACCCGAGCAGCCCAAGTGGCCCAAATATCGCCTGACCGCTGCGGAGAGGCCCAAAAATGGCTCAAATCGCATCCAGTTTGCCGAGTAATTTTATTAGTATTTACGCATCGGCAAACCCAAAATGAACTTTCATGGTTCGATTAGCTGTAACGTCAAGTGCAACATTAGCTATTGTTAGAAGCTTTTCACTTCATAATTTTCAGATAATGCTCTGAGCACTAATTTGTGACCACACACTGGAGCTATAAAGCCTATGTATCTTGTAGATTGCAAGTAAGATTTTTCGTTAAGCATTGAATCATCCAAAAAAAGGAATAAAAATAAATCACTCACACAGCTAATATTTAGCAGATTTAAACACACAATTGACCACTGACTAAAAACTGTGAAGTTGGCAAACTGCCTTTAGCAGAGAACTAAGATTCCTTCTGAATCTTACAAATGTTTATTGTTTGTTTGACGACAATAACTAATCCATAACTTTTTGCAGATAGAGAAAACCTGTATAAAGTTTAGCATTTCAGAACCTGCTTGCTAATAGCATTTGGATAGTAGAATTATGTTTTAAACTTGTCTATATATATTTTACTTCAAATGTATGTATCGCTTCTGACATGCATGTATGTGTGAATAAGCACCGAAGAAGACAACGGTGTGTGAACAAAGGAAGCGGAAGCCACAAGTCACAACGAAAAAATCAATATTTTTTCAGCAATGACAAACTACCCAAATAGCCCGGAAAGCCCGAGAGGCCCGAGTGGCCCGAGCGGCGGCCCGAGCGGCGGCCCGAGCGGCGGCCCGAGCGGCCCGAATGGCCCGAGTGGTCCGAACGGCCCGAGCGGCCCGAGTCGGGCCGGGCTCAACAGAGAACTCGGGCCGGGCTCGGGCCGGGCCGTTTCATTAAAAACTCGGGCCGGGCCGGTATCGGGCCGGCCCGAGCCCGAGCCCGGCCCGAGCCCGAAGCCCGCTTCACGGCCCTGGCACAACCCTAGAATTGCACCAAAGTTACTCGCTACACTCTACAATATGTCCTTGACATGTGGCGAAAGTCGTAGCGCTGTATCTTTCATACAGCGAAAAATTTTTTGGACACAAACTTTTTAACCTAACTTTTTCATTTTCCTACGTTAAGGTGGTGATTCCTTTTGGAGACATCAACTTTGAACCACTATTATTCATTCATTATTTGGAGTTAAGAAGTCATCTTTATATCAAAATGTAGCTTAACATTTTCTCTTTTTAATGAGTACAATGAATCTAAGTTCGGCTTTCCAAAATGTTTTTCCTGTGTTTTAGAAGAAGTATAATTTTTCAGATTTTTTGCAGGCTGAAGTAAATTTTTTCGCAGGACATCGGTTAGAGCATTCGATACCTCTATCAAATAGCTGGGGAACCTTTTTTAGTTATTGTGATATCGCTCTTCGTTATGGAGAAATAAACTAAAATGTCTGCGCAACCTGGATTTTGCCTACTTTTCACTACTTTGGCAAGCCACTACTTCAGTTAGAAAGCAGCTATCGGGGCAACTAAAAAAGGGACCCGGGGTATTTTTGTGTAGAACACATCTGCTAAGTGGCAACTCTCTAGCTTGCATACTAAATTCTGCACAATCGCTGGAAAAAATTTGGTCGTGTTTTTGCAAAAACTACATTTTTTGTGATAGCAGCCTAAGGGACAGCAATTGTACGATGGTCATGCCTCCGATAATTGGCCTCTGTGAGACCTTTAAATCGACACCCTTAGTTAAATTTTACGGCTTTCGTAGCTCAAGAAGTAGTGGATTATTTGATTTCTGCAGAAAGAACAAGTTTTTGACGCCAAAATAAGAAAATTGGCTATATCTCACGATAGGGAAAAGCTAGAAAGTTGCTTCCAAAAGCAAAATTGTAGAGTTTAACGAGTTCTTTCGAATGGATATAGTCATAGCCATGCAGCTGCTGCCAAACTTTCAGAAATTGGCAAAAACCGCCCTGAACGCAAATGTTGAATTTTTGAAGCGCGATTGCGCAGTGGGTGTTAGAACGCTAAAACAACTTATTTTGGAAAGTTTCGTTGAATTTCATCCTGGTTTACGCCGTCAATCAGCAATATGTGCCCAAAAGGAATCACCACCTAAGGTGGGCATTCCTTTTGGAGACATCAATCGGGGCAACTAAAAAAGGGTTCCTGGGTAAAACACGTCAAGTAAGTGGCAACTCTATAGCTTGCATAGTAAATGCTCCACAATCCCTGGAAAAAATTTTGTCATGTTTTTGCAAAACTACATTTTTTATAACAGCGGCGTACTGGATAGCAGTGGAAGATTATAATGTCACAGATAATCGGCCTCGACGAGACCTTCAAATTGGCACCCGTATTTTAATTTTACGGCTTGCGTAAGCTCAAGAAATGGCGGATTATTTGATTTATGCGAAAATGAGAAGTTTTCAACGCTAAAATAAGAAAATCGGCTATATCTCACGATAGAGAAAAGCTAAAAAGGAGCTTCAAAAAGCAAAAATGTAGAACTCAACAAGATCTTCGAATGAATGTAATCATAGCTATGCAGCAACTGTTATAACTGCAATAACAAAGTTTCCCACGGGGTCGGACCACGGAGGTGGAGGGTCGCCAGAGCAAAATTGGTTGGTCAGACAGTAAAACTGACCTCAAATTTGAATTCGACGCCACCGAAAACCCACTATGAATGAGTCATTTTCAACGAGATTCGCCTTCAAATAAAAAGCCCGTTGCATAAAAGTGATTAATTGATTAGTGTGGCAGTTTTCCCCCGATAATCAAAGCTACGAATAGGCTACGACAATAATTTATATGTCATTGTGAAGCGCTTTGAGCGTTCTAATGAAATCAAAAGTTAAAATTAAGTCACAATTTAAATTGGGGTGATGCCAGCTTAAAAAGTGACGAAATTACGATTGAGTTCAATATTTTCCCTTGCCTGGCTGAGTCAGTGAGGATAAAATAAACTACTTTGTGATTTTTGGATAAGTCACTTCAACAGCTACGATATGGTACCAAAAGCTCCAAAAAAGGTTACCTGCAGCAAAAGTTTTCCTCGAAAAACTGCTACACTAATCAACTACACTAATCACTAATCAACTAATCACTTTTATGCAACGGGCCCGGGCGGAGCCTATAGCTTCCCTGTAACTTTCTGCCGGGGGGGGGGGGGGGGGGGTAAATATTGGAAGGTTTTTGGTCGACCCGACCCAAGAAATGTGATGGGGGTACCCACCCATAGTTTCGCCGGAAATTTTGGTTGGGGCTGGGGGGGGGGGGTAAACTTTGGAAATTTGGTGGTCGACCCCCGAAATGTGATGGGGAGTACCCCCCGAAACCACCCCCAAAATTCGGACCTCAGAAACTTCAAAAAAATGGCCCAAAAACGCAAAATTTTCTGTATTTTAACGCTTTTTTTGTCGAAACAAGGCTTGTTTTTATCGTTTTGGGCGTTTCTACACCGTTTTAAACCAATTTAAAGCCAAAACTTGAGAAAAATTTTTCAAAAAATGACCATTTCTAGCAAAATTTAGCTAACTTTTTGACCCCAAAAAGTTCTGGGGGGGGGTTCGGGGGGGGGGTAACCAAAAGTGGGGGAGGGATCGTCCAAAAATCTGGGGTGGGGTAAAGTTGGTCGAAAATTTTGGGGGGAGAGTACCCCCCAACCCCCCTCCCTGGTGAAACTAAGGGGGCATAGGTGTAACGGAGTTTTGGGGTGGGGGAGGCTCCCCCCCCAACATTTTCTGGGGGGGGGCCCCCTCTGGCGACCCCCCCCAACCCCCCCCCAGGACCCCCCCAACCCTCCCCCAAAAAAATTTTTCATTTTTTATGCCAAAAATCGCATTTTCAGCCGTTGCTAATGATAAAAAACATCTAACCATAAAGTAATTTTAACATTAGACAGTGGTTTTAAACTCAAAAACTTGATTGCCAACATGTTTCCAAGTCCAAAATAAAGACAATATTGAGTCATAAGATCCATAATACAGTTAAAAACGTGTATTTCTCATAATAATAAACAGTTTAAGCCAAAAATTTGGACATTTTTGAAAATTTTTACAAAATTTACCCAAAAAATGCCCAATTTTTGGCTATTTTTCGCGCCTTCGGCGCGACTACCCCCCCCCCCCAGTTGGGGGGGGGGACGTCCCCCCCCAAAAAGTTTTGGGGGAGGGTTGAAAAAAGGCTTGGGGGGGCTACCCCCCCCAACCCCCCCCCCACCTTACACCTATGTATGGGGGTACCCCCCAACCCAACCCCCCCAGAATATTCGGACCTCAGAAGTTTAAAAAAAATGGCCAAAAAATGCGAAATTTTTGGTAATTTAGCCCTTTTTTCTTCATAAGGCCTGTTTTTAACGTTTTAGGCGTTTTAAAACAATTTTAAGTCAAAACTTTAGAAAAATGTTTCAATAATGACCATTTTTAGGCCAAATTTAGCTAACTTTTTGGGCCCAAAAATCGCTGGGGGTTCGGATAGCCGAAAGTTGGGGGAGGGTATGTCAAAAATTCGGCACTTATGTAGATGGGGGGGACAAAAATTTTGCCTTGGTCCCCCCTTATGATTCGAAAAAAATTTTTTGTCTCCGATTTGGCTGTAAAGTTGCCCCTAGGGTAAGTCGAGGTCGCTGATTTCAAAAATCGAATCGACGGATCGATCCGATTTTTGAAATCAGCGACCTCGACTTGTATACCCTAGGGGCAAATTCTCAGCCAGATCGGAGACAAAAAATTTTTTTCGAATCATAAGGGGGGACCAAGGCAAAATTTTTGTCCCCCCCATCTACATAAGTGCCAAAAATTCTGGGGGGGGGGGTAAAGTTCGTAAAATATTTTGGCGGGGATACCCCCAAAGGAAACTATGGGGAGCCCCCCAGACGTTGAAATTTTTTGTGTTTGCAATAAAATCTATCGGTCTTCGGATATTTAATTCTTTTCATACTGAAGAACTGAGAAATGTTTTACAATTTTTGATATTTTTTAAAAAAAGGGTAATTTTCTCAAAAAAATCGGATGCATTTCAAGCTTTCCCTTCATTAATGCAATAAATATGCGGTTAAAATGTAGGAAATTGGCGCCAACGGCACGAAATTTTTTGTTTTTTTGCCCTTTTTTCCTTTTTCTCTCCTTAACGGTTCCTACCTTCGGGCTTCGAATCGCGACGGGTGGCGGCCGTCCCCCTCCCTGGATCGGATCCACCCCTGGCGGCATATAATTCCCATCCTCCAACGATCTTATGGCCTCATTTTAAAATAACCGACTATGTACGGTACGATATACGTACAAGCTTAATTCAGACTAATCGAAGATGAACGTTTTTCAGTTTTCCTTACCTTTCCTTATTTTTGGTGGAAAGTCTTACTAAGACAAACAAGCATTTATGGCCGCTTTGCCGGTGGCTCATCAAGATGATCTGAATGCTGGTGTGAACCATTTTGCGGATATAGACGGGGTCGATATGGATTTTGATGAGGATGAGGACAGTAGCCTGTCTTCAGACGAAAGCGAAGACAGTGAAATTGAAGTGGATGATGGTGACAATGTTTTGGACGATCCGCATTTCCAGCATTCCATTGTTGAAAGCATCATGCTGGGCCTGCAGGGCGGATCGGGGGCCAGCGGAGGGTCATGGTCGAAGCCCAGTGACATCAAAAGTCTGGCTGTAAAACAGCGACAGCTGAAACTGAATAAAGCTGGGCGCAAATTAGCCTACGTATTGCGTTATGGGGCTGAGCTGGAAGATTTGAGTGTGGATCGCAGAGGTATACATTATTATGAATTGTCAAGTACGTACGTATATACAAGTTATGATATTGAAGTGTTAAGTTCATCACATGGGATTATGCACTGCACACCTATATACATATATATGTATATTTTATTTATTTTACTGATTTAGTAGCCGTGAATGTATAACCAAGCGGGAAAACCACTTGATAATGTGATAATGTAATATAATAATGGTGAACCACCCGCTAATGCGAAAAACTCACCGCCACTGCGAGCTGCCGGTATGAGCTATGTCAGGGTTTTTTTGGTCGCCGAACTTTAGGCCAAATGGCCTCAACGGCCAAAATTTGTTTAGGCCATCGACTCATAAATTTAGGCCATGGCCTAAGCTACGGCCTAAAAAACATTGAATGTACAATGTATGTACACACATTTTTTGGTCGTTCTTTAGTAAGACTCCTTTCTAAAGAGAAAATTAAAAAATGTTGTTTTGATCGATTGTATAGCCATGAGGGGAACTGGATCGGACTTTGGCTTCAACGTTTCTATTATAAGGGCTAGATGAGAACTTTGTATACCGTCGTACTTGGCGTATATACTTAGACCTTTCTTTTAATCCCATTTGCACTTCACTAGGTTGTGCCGTTAGGCCCGTTTAATTTAAAACGTAGCGGGGGAATATTCAATGTGGGAAAACTCAAATGGGGAAAAACCACCCCTCACAGGTTTCAAAAATAGTAGCGCAATTCTACCACTTCCTGTGTAATATTCAACTCCTTTTTTGCTAGTATATATTCAAAAACCCAGTCTAGGAAGCTTTTTTGGGATGTCATGTGCCATTGAAAATATAGCATCAAACCGACAGGTTTCATAATGTTTAACACATAAACATAGGGCTATTTTTGAAAAATGCTAAGAGCGACGTAATTTGATAAATCATTTTAATCTTTCGTGTGAAGAATGGTTTTCACGTTCAATTGGCTGGTAAGATCCACAATGGACATGTAATGGGTCCTTCAGCAGCGAAATGGCACTGTAAAGGTTTTTGACCCCTAGCTAGCCAGGTAAGCAAAATTATCCAAATCTGACAGCATAAGGAGGACGCGGCGTGCCTATAGTCTAACTGTTTCTCCGTTGAGTTAAAAAGTTTTTCAAAAAATTGGGTTATGTTAAACTATTGTTTCAGGTTATGTTAAACTTGCTGAGCTTCTAACCCTGAATATTCTGCAAAAATTCACAGAAAAGGATATGCTTGAAGCTATTGACACTTCCCTTTCTCATACTGGCCGATCCAGATTTGAGCGAATGACTGAAAATGGCCAAATTTTGGTACGACCTTCATATGGCCAAAAGTTGGAACGGGTACGTTGTTGAACTGTGGACAGCACTTCCTTGCACCCCACACCAAAACCTTCGTACGTAATGTAAGGTTTGCGTTAAGATCCTTCAAATTTTCGCTCTAGTTTCCCAGAAAAACTTTTAACAAACTTTTTAGCTTTAATCATACCTTTATTGAAACATTCTTCCCCCCCCCCCCCCCATTAAAACGACCTCCACATGGAGCCTCATCCCAACACAAAATTGTCCAACGTGCGGAGTTTTCGCTTCTGACACAATATAGAATTAAGAGTCTGGACCACTGCTTGTTCGCTTGTTCTCTGGGAACCGTGACGATTTCTTAGTTGTCAGAGCCATAAAGGCTGTGAATGCTCCTAATGCTTTAATGGGCTTTTAGGGGCTCGCAGTAAATTTTAGTTTATTATATATGTATATACGTATATACGTACATGTATTTACTTTTTAGAAAATAATGGTTTACTCCTTTTTAAACTGTTAAAGTTTTTAGAAAAGGTGTCATTCTGGAAGCGGAGTGCATCGACTGCTCTACACGGCCATCTGTAAACTCTGTGAAAACATTCCTGGATACGATCTTTCGGTGCTAGATGATTATTTGCTGAAGTACGTGTTTAGTTGTACTTATGTATAGACATACATAAGATCATGCTGCGTGTGTAGCTAGTGATGGGCACCGGATATTTTTTCATATTCGGATATCCGCCTATTTTGTGTTAATGGGTATCCGAGTAATCCGGTTATCTGCCTATTCTAAACTTATTCAAGAAAAGTTTTTGATTTTGCAGTTTAACTTTCAATTGCTGCTCCATGCTGTGAATCATACAGCCAAGCCCCAACCTTGGTTTCAATTATATTTTCAGATGATTTTTTGAAAAATGTTTGAAACATTTTGAAATATTTGGCAAAAATTTACTAATTTTCAGTACTTTGTCTGAAATGTACATAGATATCGGGATATTTTTCTCAACTCGGATATTACCCGAGTATGAAAATTATCCGGATATCCAGTGCCCATCACTATGTGTAGCATGGTTAACAGCAATTCGTACAGTTGGTTTTTATTTTAAATTTTCTCTCGACACGACAAGATATAAGTACGTATATACGCAACTGGATAGCTGCTTAAAATTTATCCAACTGCGGAAGAAGAATAGTCCTCCCGCCTCAAACTGGGAGATTCACTGTAGATTTAGAAATGAGCATGCATGGGAATTGCGAAGCAACCACATAGTCAGTCACACTTGGGTGCACTAGCGTAGCCAGAAAAAAATTTCGGGAGGGGGAATGCAAAATTTTTCCCGGGGGTCTGGGGGGCGGAGCTCCCAAGAAGCTGAGAAATTTTTCTATTTCGTGACCTTCGTGGAATTTTTACAGAGTATTGGTTGAAATTACAATAATTTTTAAGGCGCAGTGCGTGTTCATGCACCCAAATGATGAAGAAGGTGGTCAAAGTACACCAAATAGAGTAATTGGTACTCGTTTTTAAGCGCGAAATACGTATTAACGGTACAATACACTTATTTCGCGCCTCAGGCGCGAAAATTTTTTGAAAAATGGGCCTTATTACACATAGCAGGAAAAAATTCCTGGGGGCAACACAATTTCGGGGGGGGGGAATTCCCCCCATTCCCCCCCCTGGCTACGCGCCTGCTTGGGTGTATATATAAATACGATTTTTTGAATGAAGTCAATGAATAAATTATTTTCTATTTCGTCTCAGGATAGGTCCTCTTCCCTGAAACCGACGCGACCACCACAGTCACTTTCCATTCTTCTCCTAAGGCTGGGGCATCCTGGAAAATCCTCCCTGAAGAAAAACTACAATTATTTTGAATTACGTGTGGGAGGGGGACTTATTTTCGTATTTCTGCAATTTTCAGTTGTTTTAGTCTGCTTATGCGACGGCTGAAGCGGAAGAAGAAGGGCAAACGATTGAGCAATGCTGCCATCCGACAATTCCTGGTGCCTTCTTTACGACATTTAGACCTTTCGTAAGTGTACCATTTTTCATTGCGATTCGCGCTTGCATGCATTTGACATCGTTTAATTATTTTTGATACAATCGATCTTAAGGGGGGGGCTACTAAAGGTTTGCCCCGACTTTGTCCGATTGGCCTACGTTTTGGCGAGGATATAGAGCATGGGTGTGGTCAAAACAATATCGGGTTCTGAGATCTTAGCTGCCTTCCAGTCCAGCCATGTGCAGCCGTCGCGTTTATGTACCGACCCCCCATTTTTCACAACTACCAACATAATTAATTAAAAATTTCTACTGACTGCTACGCCCAAGCTTCAAAGCTGCCATGCGCCAATATGATTTGGCACATATGTCCCTACCTGCAGAAAAATACTAGATGTCTGTATCTTATCTGCATCAAAGGGAATTACTCTTCAAAGTTGAAGTTTCGGCAAAAATTTGAGCATTTTTGGCTAACGAAAGGAAAATTTTATTACTGGTGCGAGCTATAAGGCTGTAATTTGGCATAGAAGGAGGCACTATAGGAGCACTCATTTGTGCCAAATGGCAAAAAATTCTGCTGTGTGAAAGAAGTTTTATGTCAACTTTAATCTTCAAAAATTGTCAAAAAACCTTTTTTGATCAATGATATGTACTCCAGAAATCGAAAAAAATTTTTTGAAATTTTTTGAGATATTTGAACTCAGTGAGGTCGAAAACACATCCACAAAAGATTTCAGCTAGATTTGCGACTTCTATGGCTGCAGAAAGGCTCTACACATGATTCGACAGACTGAAAATGGCGGTTTTGGCAATTTTTGAAGATTAAAGTTGACATAAAAATTTTTTCACACGGCAGAATTTCTTGCTGAACTCCTATAGGGCCTCCTTTTGTGCCAAATTACAGCCTTACAGTAATAAAATTTTCCTTTCGTTAGCCAAAATTTTTTAAATTTTTGCCGGAACTTCAACTTTGAAGAGTAATTCCCTTAGATGCAGATAAGATACAGACGTCTATGTAGTATTTTTCTGCAGGTAGGGGCATATGTGCCAAATCATATTGGCAAATGGCAGCTTTGAAGCTCGGGCCTAGCTGTCAGTAGAAATTTTTAATTATATTGGTAGTTGTGAAAAATGGGGGGTCGGGCACAGAAACGCGACGGCTGCACATGGCTGGAAGGCAGCTAAGATCTCAGTACCCGATATTTTTTGACCACACCCTAGCTCTATATCCTTGCCAAAAAGTAGGCCAATCGGACAAAGTCGGGGCAAGTCGATTTCAGTACCCCCCTCCGTTAATAGGCTGGTGTTTCAGTGTTTGTTTTTGTTTTTTGTACAAATCTATACAAATCTGATTTAAAATTTTATTCCTAAATTGAAATAATAAATGTGAATATTTTTATACTACTGATTTAGTGTTATCTTTGTTCCCATTTATTAGTCATTTGAATTTTAATGTTATTTAATTTTCGTTTTTCTGCCATTTTATTTCAGATATGCCGTTGTTAACACTGCAACGCTTCGCGCCATTGGATCTCAGTGCCCTTCTCTTCGCTATCTGTCACTCAAGCTGGCCGGCTGCTGTCATCTGCTTACTGACAATTTGATGCTGGCTGTTTTCAAGGTTTGTGCTCAAGCTGAAAACGACCCATGAATATTCGCAACAAAATAAACATGTTAATAGTCTTTGTTTCGTGCTAGCAAATACTACTTTACGGCACCTCTTGCTTCCTTTCATCTGAAAAATTGCCAACTTTGAAAGCAGGGTGACTCCTAATGATTCAGCACCTGCTGATAAGCACAAGTCTGGCTCCGTTTAATTGTCATTCCTTCATATTGCTGGATGTCAACGCCTATACCTGACAAGATTATTCGAACTTGTCTTCATAAATTAATTTCTCAAAAAATCTTTTCTATTTTGGCTTGACTTTAGATTACTCAGCTTGAGATATTTGAAAATATTTTGGTCTGGTAATAAGCTGAGTAATAATTGATGCATTTTAGACACAGTTTTTAGTTTGAAGGACGCTGTTTGCATGTGTTGCAAGATTTGCTTTGATTCTCAAAGGAAGTTATTATGTAATATAGACATAAATCCCACTGTTTGTTTGTGTGTTAGTAGTTGAGTACAACATTTTGCTGTTTCTAGCATCTGCCAAATCTTGAGTATCTGGATCTGACCGGCTGTGCTCAATTCACAGATCAGGGACTCCTATATCTGAGTCGTTGCTGTCCAAAGCTGGAATTTCTCAATCTGGTCGGCACTCGTGTCAGTGATTTTGCGGTGACGGATTTGCTTGATACTTGTTCTGCCCTAAAATTCATTCGATATGCGCCAGAATGTCATCGGCAACCGGGTCAGAAACGATCAAGCAGCGCTGGCGGTCAGCTTTCATGCTACGTATTTTTCAACATATTATGATCTTTCTAGATAAGATTTTCTTATCTCTGTGGTTGGGTTTTTCGGGGTTTTTGACTCTGAATCAAATAGGTAATTCAGCGTCTCTTCTTCTCAGTTTTGCTTATCCTACGATACGGATTTTAATTTTATACTGTGCCCGTTTTGTTTTGTCTACCATGTAAACATAGTTGTAGTGTGTACGTAGTTGAAGAAAGGGCGATGTAGCTTTTATATAATTTTGCTTTATTTTAGTCTTGAAATTGAGATTTTAATCATTGTTGCAGGTTTTTCACCGGAAGGTTTGGATCGGCTCCGAGAAGTGGTTCAGAAGTTGGACAGGGATGTCTATGTTGAGAACTGTGCCGTTCAGAATGCAGATATAACGGATGAAATTCCTAAAAACTGTCCTTGGGATCATATTAACTTTAAGTAACACCTGTAAGATATACATTCTTTGTTTAGGAACGGTTTGTGTACATAAATAATTGTGTGTCACTGCAATGATAGTTTTTAGGATGTGCAACTTGTTTTCTATGGCTTGTTTGCTGCTAATACCATACAGTGTAAATTAGGCTTTGAGGATTTCTGACTTAGTTCACGGTTCTGTATTTGCTGCTTTCGCTTTTTCCCTTGTGCTGTATTTAGCTTGATTTATTTAATTTAATTGCTGCTGAGTTTTACTCTTAATAATATGTATGTACAGTTCTTTGTGTGATAACATACAATAATGCAATGTTATGCAATGATTGCTAGTCACTGTAATACGTTGGAATATTTGGAATCCATTAGTTTACTGTTACTTTATGTGGAAGCGCGGGTTTGGTGCTGCTATTGTAAAAATAACGAAGAATTTGTTTTTGGCGTCTTTTACACGAAGAAACGCAAAAGTTCTCAAAACACCAGGATTTAAACAGTTTCATATGAAAAATCTCCGACCTTGTCGCCACGTTTTTGGAAAGTTGACCTGTTTTGGAAACCCTAGTCACCGATGAGTTGAGGTGAGCCAATTTCGGAGGAGGATGCGCGTTCCTCTTGTATCAAATACTCTGAATTAATGACAAAAAGTACGAAAGAAGGAGATGTCACTATAGCACCTGCAACCCTTTTTAATTTCATTAAAAATAATTTTTTCGTTTGAACACAAAGTAATCCTGCAAAATCCCTTCACATTGTGTATCCAAGTTTAGATTGACTGAATATTTTTCGCAACGTCTAATCCGAGTTCTAAGGAGTAAGGACTAAGTCCTATTTTTTAATGGTAAGCCTTCACTTAGTCCTCAGTTAATCCTCAACTAATCGTAATCAGATTTGGTGCAAGCCGATGTGGTTTCGTGCATATTCTTTGTTGCTATGGATATGTATTTCGAGTTAATGATTTTCTATGGTTGACAGGCTTGACTCATACGCTGCACTCAGGAGGTGGGGAGTGAATAATTTTAACAATTTCTATTTCTAAATTTTTCACAAAAACTGACAAACTGAAAAGTTTCTTCCATTTTCAGTAAGCGGAAAAACATCAGACACTCTGAAAGAATTAAGGCCGATTCATGTTCTGACGAAGAAGCGGAGTTTGAACTTTCCATTGTTTACGTAAACCACTCTTCTGATTGGCTGAGGGTTACGGTAGACGACGGAGATATGGTGAATCGGAGCAAGAGAAGCGGAGAAACGGAGAAAGGCACGGAGAAAAATAAATGTTAGTTTTAAAAATGGATTATTTCTCCAGAACTAAAACTTGCTTTTTGCAGAATTTTTCACAATAGAGTCAGGTAGTTGTTGTTACTGATTAATTTCGTATAAAAAAGCGGAACCAAACTGTAAATATTTGAGCACAGAACAATTTTGTGTTAACCAAAATTTAACTTATCTTTCTCCGTCACCCGTTTTTCCTTTTCTCTGTTGTTCCGTTCACAGCTTGCGTAAGTACGAACCGATGATACCCTTCTTTTTTTGAACTGTTTCTCCGTTGTTCCTTTGGCGCATGAATCGGTCCTTAGAATGGCGAGTAATTAGGGCTAACGCTAGGAAATGCTTCTTCTGCTTATAGTTTTTACCAAAATACTCTGAGTGCGGTATTGCATTGGCTCGTTTTAGCTGTAATATAAATTAGCATTGATTGATAGCATAATATATTTGATTCGTACTTGACACTCTCGCAATTTATTGACTGAAATTGATTTTTAATCTCAATAAAACCTTAAAGTTGCTGCGTACTGCATTTTATTTAATACATAGTTTTGTGTTAGTTTCGCTTATTTATACCCAGTAGTGGACGAGTTGCCTTTGCGCTCTTTTTTTAAGCCGTTGGTCTTGTTTTTTGCCAATCACTTCACGAGACGAGCTCACTAAAATGAATTTTTGAAAGTTGTTAAAGCTACGTAGGTAAGAAGAATCTTCGTCCTGCTACAGATGGGGTGCCGACGCTCATGTATGAGTTCGTATTCTTTGAGTAGGTTATTTGAGTAGCAGATTCGTATCACCTGTGATACTGTCAGTAGGAGTATGACAACGGCATCCCTTAAGAGGTCAGGCCTTTGTATACAGCTGGGCTTATTCTAGGGATTTTTTCTTGGGGGGGGCCCCCCCCAAAGGTCCGAGGGGCAAGGAATTTTTGGGGGGGGGGGCGAAAATTTTTCGAAAAATATGCTAAAAATAGCGCTAATTTTCTGGCATATACTATAAAAGTTGATTTTCATAGCAAAAATAAGCAGATTTAGTGTTGAAAAGGGCAAAAATTGAGTAAAAATCTCCGGTGAAGCCGGAAAATTTTTGAAAATATGGCCTTCTGAGCGATTTTTTCAGGGCAAAAGTTGGTACCAAAAGGGGCACCCACTTTTTTGGGGGGGGGCGATTTTTGGGGGGGGGGGGACGATTTTTGGGGGGGGGGGGCGGGTGTTTATGGGGGGGGGGGGCCCCCCCCCCCCCCCCCCCCCCCCCCCCCCCCACTAGAATAAGCCCAGTACAGACTACTGCTATCCGCTCACACACTCCGCGGGAATAGTAACTTATTGACCAGCTTAAGGTGCTGGTATCCCTTTGTGCAGTGCTTTTGTGGGTATATTTTGAAACGCTATAACTTTCGCAATTTTGCGAGTTGGAAAGAGCTTTGCACATCATTTTAAAGCTTATAGTATGTAGATTCTCATAAGAGTACGAAACTAGCAAAATTGGCAAAAAATAGCAAACATTGTCTGACATACTAACATCTTACAGGCAGAATACAGACCAAAAATTTTTGAACATCGATTTCTCAAAACTGTGGAATCGGCCGAAATTTTTTCTTGTGCGGACCTCTAAAGGACATGTGGGCCGAGGGACATTTTTTTGGATTTGGCTCAGCAGGTCTTAACGGTCAAGAAAATCCACTAAATGTGCGGTGATACGAAATTTCGCAAATTTTCATTGAGTTTTTTCGCAACTGGAGATGTTTTAGCTCAAACCAAGAAAAATGTCCCTCCGCAATAGTGCGAATTCTCATCCTGCCAAAAATCACGCCAATCGATTGGGTAGTTTTTGAGAAATCGATGTTCAAAACAAAATAATCACAGTTTTGCCAAAATCGTTTTTCTGCCAAATCTCTAGCTTAGAGCAACAAACTCCGGCTAATAGGCATTGATAAAATGTGCAATGAGACTATGTATCGATCGAGTATGAATAAACCAAAATTCTCCATATGATTTGGCAGTAATTTTGAAAAAACTGATTTTCTCGAAAACGGCCATTTTTGGACCTCAAAAATCGTTTTTTGCTTATACTGACTTAACCACTAGAGATAGCTCAAAAGTTGTAAAAGCAAAAATGTTCATTTCTGTGCCCTCTATCCAGCCATACCAACCAATCCGGTGTGTCGACTATGTACTGAGAGAATAATGGCAAAAACCAAAAATTTCTTATCTTTGCACCTAAAAATGCGGGACTGGTCCCAGAATGTTAAAGAGCACCGAAATAGTATATTTGGAAAGTTTCATCCACTTTCATAAGGAATTGAAGCCTATAGGATCAAATTTACACAAAGCGATACCAGCACCTTAAGAATAGTTGCTGGATTTGCTAGAGTTGAGAATGCTTTGCAGTCGTCGTACCTCGATCCACTTACTGCTAGGTCGGAAGCTCTAAGTAACGCCTATCCCTGCTCAAACTATACGCAACGAACTATAACATTTTTCAAAGTCCTTTGGACTTTACCACTTTTAAAGGAAAGTAAGTTCTTACTATAGAAACTTAGAACAATTTGAAGTGAAGGTTTTGGGTACCTACTTCATTAAACTTATGTTAATAATTTTGATACGTTAGAATTATTTTGTCGGACTCGGCTCAGATTAAGCGCTAACACTATATTATTTTTCCTGTTTTCGCTACGTCCTTCTTGTCCTAATTTTAGGTCAAAGTTGGTTCATAGTGCTTGCGGCCGCTGCCTATACAAAAGTGAAATAAGACCGTGTAAGAGAAGTTGTCCAACTTGTTGTTGTTGCTTCCGGCCACCTGACCAAAGTCAATCGACCCCACTAGGGTGGAGCCGTCCGCATTCCCGGAGAAAGGCTAGGACCTCCAGGGGTCTATCCCAGAGGGCTTGGGCTGAGGGGGATGGGCCCAGGTGGAGAACACGGCCCCTGTTAGCCTGAGTGGAGGAGGAAATGAGGTGTTGCAGGGTGTCTTCTTGGCCTGGACAGAAGCAGCAGTAGGGTCGCTGCTGTCCCGATGGGTGCAAAAACCAGTTTAGTAGCGGGATAAACCCGCCAACCCTGTGTTGGGAAAGGACTGTTCTCTCTCTTCTTTTGAGATTAAGTTCAGAGGGACTGGGGGCGCGCGGGATGCGGTTAAGATAACAGAGTCTGTCTGGTTGGAGACTTGAAATCCACTGGTCGGTAAAGTGCCTGGAAATGAGGCATTTGACCGCACTGAAGTCTACTTCGGTTTCTGATTGGCTGAGGCTACTGGCTAAGTTGGCCAGTCGGTCTGCGGTCTCGTTTCCCTGAATACCCGAGTGGCCGGGTAGCCAGTTGATGGACAGGGTTCTGGGTTGTGCCGACAGGATTCCAGCTATGCGGCTCCAGACTGACGCTTCCAATTCCGTGGAGGCTCTGTTGGGTCCGGACTGCAACTTTTTCAGCAGGGCCTGAGTGTCAGAAAAGATCCTGATGCTCCTGTCTTCGTCGGTGGAGACATCCTGCTTCCAGCGCAGTGCAGCGTCCAGAGCTTTCAGTTCTGCACCGAAGCTCGAGGTCAGCTGCCGGTTCCATTAGGTCCCTGGTCAAGTTTTCTTGGTGGTAAATAATATGGGCTCCGCTTCCTCTGTTCTTCGTACCTTCTTGTGCCGACCCATCAGTGAAGATGGTGATATCGACAGGGTCCAAGGTACTTATGGCAGATTCCGTAGTTGCTTTCCGTTTCTCTTGTGGATCCCGCCTAGAGACGCCAGGGATCTCCGCTGTGACGGAGAGGCCAGGCGGAGATTTCCAGTGGACTAGATGCAGCCAGTTTCCCCAGGGGCAGGTTGGCGACGGCGGCTTCCGTAGCTAGGGACCTACCTTCTTCTCTCCATGATTTCTGAGAGACTAGCCTCCTGGCCACTGGTGAGTTGAAGGAATCTGCCGTAGGGTTGTTGTCCGGCAGGCACTGATATTTCACGTAAGCCACTGCAGTGAGGATTTTGGCCCGAACATGGAGAGGAACGAGTCCGGCTTCTTTCACAGTCAAATCGGCCGGGGAACCTTGTGAGCAACCAGTGATCGCCCGTGCGGCTTCATTTTGGATTTCCTGGAACCGTTGCAGGTTGCTGGGGGCAGTCATGATCATCCAGGCAGGCCCACAGTACTCAATAGCGGAGGCAATGTACGCCAGGTACACCAGTCTGAGGTCCTCTTTGCTGCATCCCCAGGACGTTCCGGCCAGGGAGCGTTGTGCAACTTCCTGCGCAGAATTCATTCGCGAATTGTAGAGCACATAGGATTTAGTATGTGTGCTAAGTTTCGTCCCTGTATCACTTACCGTTAGTTAGTTGCGCCTGGACCGTCATGGCGGCGATGTTTCTTCCTTTTGATGGTTGTATTTTTACCGTCTTTCAACGCTTTTTACGTAAACTGAAGGGGACGCCATACCTAATGAGGTATATATAGCATCTACTAGTATCTCATGTGTTGTTTATAAATTGCAACCTTTTGCGCCGCACCGCAACTGCTGCTTCGCCGCCGCTCAGTGCGAAAAGTGACCATTTTTCTGGTGATTTTGTAGAGCTGGGGCGAATTTCTTTTATTCAGGAAGTGTTGAGATGCATCGAACTAAATAACGGTCCAGTTTACATTTCTTCATCAGCCCCCTTATTGTCCACGGTGGCCGGTTATTGAAAGGTTGATTTATTATTTTTCAAAATTTTTCTATCAATAACTGGCTCTACAAAGCTGAAATCTTCCGTATAAAGGTTTCCTAGGCTGAAAGATCGATTCCCGTAGTCAGTTCTACCGTCTGAGCAAGCCACCCTGCCACTCAGTAAGTTCCACCTGGCTGTTTGGAGGATTATTGTTCAGATGTTGCTCAGTGCTTGACTGCAGCCAATTTGAGCCTACTAAGGACTCCAACTCAGTTTTTATATCGTATCCTTTTTTGCAAAGGATTATCTTTTCGTAAAAAAGTATATAAAATTTGTTTCAGTCATGCCTCGACGTAGCCGCAGAGCCAGAAGACGTAGGCTCATTAAGAAGACAAAGCCTTCGCTGTCAAGATCCCTAGCCTACACCCTGCGCTATGGTGCCGAACGAGAAGGACTTGCCATCAAGAATGGAGGTAAGTAATTACTTTTCCAGGTTTGGTTTTTGTAATTTGGTAAACTATGCAAAAGAGTAAGGTAAGAGTTATCCAATTCGTAGAGGCTGGAACTGTTTCGTCCGCAGAGACGTGCAGTTATAGCTTAGTTGGTGTTGGTGTTTTCAGTTTCTTGATATCATTTAATAAGAAAAGGATACATGTATTTTTACGTGCACCGGAAGAGGCCAAGATTTCTGTAGGGGGAACCTGAGAACTGGGAAGGACTAAGGAGTCGTCATTTTTTCCTAGGTCTGAAGTTAACTTTGTCCAAAGTGAGTTATTGTTTTGCTTGTGAGCCAAAATAACTGGAAGATTTGCTAAAAGAGACGTGAAGAGAGTTGAGGTTGGCAAATCTCATGAAATGTTTCGTGGACACTGTATTTGTCCAGGCTGTTTTGTGTTTTGATTCGCAAGGCCAAAGTCCTGACGAGGGCCGTCCATGCCCACCCCTCTGCCCCTCCCGGTAGGAAAAGGCATTTAATGTGGATTGGTTAGTGGAAGGGTTCTCTCTCTTCTTGCAGGCAATCATCGCTGAGCATAGATTGGCAGGACTATAGAAGGCCTGCCCTCTTCAGGAAGGTAACAACCGTCTTGGGGGCTTCCCAAAGGGTCTGAACAGAGGGGGACACCCCTAGTACTTGCAAGTGAACATTGGTGAGCATGGGACAGTAGAGAAGCAAATGGGCCAGGTCATAATAATAATAATAATAAAAAGTTTATTCAAATAAAGCGCTCACTATACAAGTATACGGCAAACACTTTACTGAAAAGGATTACACAGAGTCGCAGTACAACTACTTACGTGCATCCAATACAAGAAAAAAAGTCATAAAGTCAAAAGGAATAAAACATTATATACTGGAAATAGTGCAAACAGTGCTTATTCGTGCTCAGTTAAAACAATTGGCAGAACCTAGAAACATCCCAATCCTTCAGATTACGCTTAAATATGTTCAGATTTGCAGAGCCTACAAGTTCAGACGATAAATTATTCCATATCTGCACTACACGATTACTAAAAAAGTACTTTTTTTCATTTCTACGAAACTTTGCAGAAGTTAAGGTTTTGTTATGACCTCTTAGTCCACTACTACTTCGAAAACAAAAATAGTCCTCAACATTTAAATTGTCTATCCCATGAACTATTCTAAAACACTGCAACAAATCAGCTTTAATACGACGAGCTTCAAGACTTTCCATCCCAAGTATTCTAAGTCTTTCAGAATATGGCATATTTTGTAATCATCTTCCTCTTCCTGGCAACGGTCACATGTTGGGCTTTTGCTGGCACCAATTCGGTGTCTATAAGATCGTAGGATAGGGCAGTGGTCGGCTGCCCTAAGTTGGGATATTACGCAGCTGCTACGTCTGTCTAGTCCGTCTCAAGGTCAGAGTTTGGGACGCGATTTCGGTATAGTTGCGTTGATGTGGCGTGGGACAAGGAGTTAAGCCATCTGGACTTATTGCTTCGTACGATTAGAGATTTGGTAGTGGACAGATCTACTGGGGCATTAGTTTGGTCTAGCCCGGTTGCCTCTTTGGCTAATCTTTCAGCCTCCTCATTTCCATCAATTCCCCGATGCCCTGGGATCCACTGGAAGATGGTTGGGATATTCAGTTCTTCCAGACGGGACCAGATGTCAAGTTCCAATTGGCCAGCTACTGCTGCTGGGCCCTGAGAGCCACTGAATTGCGGAGCGAGAGTCTGTGCATACTAAGATAGAGGGACTGGCTGGTAAGCTATCAAGGTTTCAAGCTGTCAAGCAACAAGTTCGGCTCGATAGCTTGAACAGTACAGGCCAGCTGGGGATTTGACTGTTGCTGATGGGCCGTATGACAGCTGAATTAAGGCACCGCCGCCTCCGTTGTGGCATGAGTCCAAAACTGACCCATCACATCAAATTCTGATGTTTGCGTTAGAGTGGGAGGCGACTGTGGCTTTGGCTTTGACTTTTGCTCTCTCGCCGAATCGTGCCGGCTGAGTCCTGGGATATTGTCAAAGCAGGCAATCCGGCTATAGGTGCCCCACAGAGGATCTGGGGGACCACAGGAACTGGTTCAATTTGAATTAGGTCAACACCATCTTCGTGGTTCTACTGTTTAGCTTCTTCGCGCCATAATTTGACCGACTTGAGGCGAGGTCTGACGGTGGTGGTGGCAGACTGGCTGCGTAGGCTGGTTGCTAGGAGAGAGCGATTTCGTATAGGTAGTCTGTGACTTTTGTCTGACAATGGCACCGAAGGACAGCAGATTGGCTTCTAGCTGAAGGCAATCTACAGGAGTAGATTGAGCGCAGCCAGTAATTTTCCGCGCAGCCATGTTGTTTGCCCTGTCCAGGAGCTTTATGTTGGATTGGGCAATAGATGGGCCCCAGGCTCCGATGCAGTATTCTCCAGCTGAACGGATATAGGCTAGATATACTGTTCGTAGACATTCCTTGGACTGGCCCCAGGATCATCCACTTAGGGCAGATAAGAGAGACATTTCCTTCTTCATGGATTTAGTTATATTGCTAATATGCTGCTTAAAGGTGAGGCGGCGATCAAACGTAACTCCAAGGAATTTCGGCGTTGGTTGGAAGGGTATGGCTGCCTGTCCGAATCTGAGTGGGACCCGGCTTCCTGCCTGATGAGGGTCAGTAGTGAAAAGTGTAGCTTCACATTTTCTGACATTCATTGACATTTTGGCTTCTTCCGTCCATCGCAATAATTGATCAAGGGCTTCCTGGAGCTTAGCCTCCGCAGCAGCAATGTGGACGTCACTGGCCCATATAGCTAGATCGTCCGCGAATAGGCTAACGTGAACTCCGTCTGGCAGAGCTTGGACCAGGTCATTGATATAAATTAGGAATAGTAGTGGTGAAATGCCTGCTCCTTGAGGGACTCCGGCTCTAAGACGCCGATATCTGCTGGATGCACTGTTCAACCTGACGTTAGCAATCCTGTCTGAGAGAAACTGTTGACACCACCGAGCATAGCAGATGGGGAGATTCATGTCTAGGATTCGTTGTATAATCCTTGGCCTCCATACTGTATCGAACGCTCGGGCAAAATCGATGAGGGCCATTGCAGTTCGTAGAGGGGGTATCTGATGGAAGCCATCTGCTACGGACTGCGTGATCCGCATGACTTGGTCCTCGGTGCTGTGCTTGGATCTGAACCCAGCTTGGGCATTAGTCAGAGATCCGTTCTTTAGCAGATAGTACATCCGAGTTTTCATCATCGACTCTGTCAGTTTGGACACGCAGGAGGTACTGGTTTTCTGCGGACACTGCTTTTCCTTTCTTTGGAACCGGCTCAATAGTTGCGCGGAGCCAGGGCGATGGAATGATTTTAGATCTCCGGGACATATTGATGACCGATAGAAGCGAGGTTTTGGCATTGGCACTGAGGTGCAGCAGCATCTCGTTTCTGATCTGATCAGGTCCCGGTTTCTTATCGTGTACATCTCTCAGCGAAATTATATTTCCGCCTCCCAAAATAGTGAGCAAAATCTATCGAGTACAAGTTCAGTCAGTCAGACATTTGCGCGAGTGTTTGGGGAGGAGGTGATCTCATTTGCAGATTTTTTGGCCAAAAAATCGAAACAACCGGATTCTGGGAAGGAGGGAAATGTGAGCAACCTCCTGGAAGGGGCTTCAAGTCTGGGTGAACCCCTCAGCCTGGGCTTGTATTTCAGTTGGGGGTGGGGGGGGGGTGGAAATCCACCCATAAACACTCTTCTCCCCAAGAAAGTGGGTGTCCCTTTTGATACCAAATTTTGCCCTAAAAATCGCTCGCCCCCCCCCCCAATATCCTTCTCCCTCGGACTTGCCCCTCTCCCCAAGTAAAATTCTCTAGAATAAGCGCAGTCAGCCCACCCCAAGCACTTAATCATAGGGGTCGCGGTAGCGACCCATATAATATGAGTGAAAATGGTCGAATGACCGTGTAAAACAAGGCTGCGCAGAAGCTGCGCAGATTCCTGCGCAGATCCTGCGCAGATTATGTGCGCAAAAAATTGTACGTGTCGAGTTTAGTATGTTCCTGAAGTTTCATCCCCGTACCACTTTCCGTTAAAAAGTTATGCCAAAAATCGCTTACGAGAGTGATGTTTTTTTCCGGTTTCTCGCTTTTGATGTCTCATAAGGGGGTTTTGTAGCTCGAATAACTACAGATAGAAAAATTTTTGCCTATGAAACCCATATATATTCTTGTAGTACAAATCAAAAATAAGGAAACAAGTTAGTTTTTATGCCTCCCAGAGCCGCAAAAAATTTTTGGCTGGGGGCCAAAGTCGGCCAAAACGCTAAAATGGCCAAAAAGTATGCTTCAAAGGCGCCTTAATAAGTCAGATTGGGCTATATATGGGGCAATACTGACTATATGGTTAAACAGTACACATATCGGGGTCGTTCAAATGCTATATGATTTTCCGTCTCTGTGCGTAATTTTTCGGTACTGGCCGGCCAAATTTGGTGAATTTTGGGTCGAACTTTGAACTTAATTTTTTCGCTTATTTTGCTACATGGGTGGCTCAAATTTTGCATACAAAGGTTTTTTGAGACGGAGAATCGATTCCCGCTATCAGTTTTGCTGCCCGAGTAGCCCAAGTTGCTGGGCTGGTTCCACTTGACCGTCTGAGGGGTCAGTTCGGTAACCGCTTCCTGGAGGTCCATAGTAGGCTTTACTTTGCCTCTCCAAACTTTGTCTATAGGGGTTTTCTGGTGTGCCCAGCTCATTCGCGGTGTCCGTTTTGCCGTCTGACCCACCCATCTTGCTGTGCTGGTTCCACTTTGCCGTCTGGAGGGTCCGGTCGGTACCGACTTCCGGGAACACCATATAGCGCTGTACATAGCCTCTCAAAACATTGTCTATAGGGGTTTTCTGGTGCGCCCAGCTCATACCTGGCATTCGTTTTGACGTCTGACCCACCCATCTTGCTGTGCTATTTCCACTTTGCCATCTGGAGGGTCAGGTCGGTGGGAGGTCATGGGGTCAAAAATGAAATTTTCCAAAAGTGGTCAAATTTGGTATCAAATGAAAGTCCTCAGCGAGCTGAACAACTTTTGTCATAGAACTGCATGCTCAAAGTGGCTGTGGAGTGCTGTGGTGGGGTGGGGTGGGGACTTAGGCGATTTTGGGTCAAAAATGAAATTTTTCAAAAGTGGTCAAATTTGATACCAAATGAAAGCCCTAAGCGAGCTGAGCAACTTTTGTCATAGAACTGCATGCTCAAAGTGGCTGTGGAGTGCTGTGGTGGGGTGGGGTGGTGACTTAGGCGATTTTCGGTCAAAAATGAAATTTTTCAAAAATGGTCAAATTTGGTACCAAATGAAAGCCCTGAGCGAGCTGAGCAACATTTGTCATAGAACTGCATGCTCAAACTGGTTGTGGAGTGCTGTGGCTGGCTTGCTTGCTACTGTTGAAAGATATCTATATATATAGCGTCAGGAGCATACATATATAAAATAATAGAAAACAAGAACAAAAAGTGCTCCTTCGTCGCATGTAAAATACATATGAGTCTTCGTAGGCAGGTTGTACATAAGCAAAAACTAGCCTGTAAAATACATATGAGTTCCGGAGGGAGGTTGTAAATTAAGGAAAACAAGTTGCAACCGCTTAACATATGAGCCTGTCCTACAACGAGGCTCATATTGGCGTCACAGTGCATTCCACATTAAAGCCTCATTAAAGAACCTCAGCTTCATCCACATTACGGAAAAATGAATAGACATTGTGGCCCAGAAGAAATGGACTGAAGTGAAGTACGACTGCTCAAGCTGAACTGTACATGCATCCTGATGTTTCCTGAAACACTATGGCACACCTAATATTTCGCGATACGCCGTGGTACATGGTACACCTAATGCATTCTCGAAACACTTTCACATACACACGCAGAATGCGTTCTCACTTGGCTGTGAGTCAGAGCGCCTCATGGCGTACCGTATTGAGCATATGCACACTATAATGACTGATCAACAAGCTATGTGAAGGATAATTTGTAATGAAAAGCTTTATGCAGTATGTATTAGGGGGAGCGCGTTAGCGCTCCCCCTAGAATAGGGAAAATTTGACGCAATGTGTATAATCTGGACATTGTTTGGCCTGGGGCCAGCGGAGGAGTGGACCGATCGGGCTCAAACTTGGCATGTGAAGAGCCTGTGGGCAGGGGTACATGCTGTGAAAATTTCAGCCGGATCGGCCGGGTATGAAAATTGGCCCCCCGCGCAGGTCGCGTTTCTCTCCATTTTTTGTCCCCCAGGGGTGCAGGTCGGAAGACCCTTCAGAGCCGTACTATTTTAGGTTTTTTTGTACAAAAAGTTCCGCAATTCCGGGGAAATTACTTTCCGCGGTTCCCGGACCCCCCCAGATGGCCCCACCCCTCCGGTGGGGACCCCCCAGGTGACCCCCGAAAAAAAAGTCCGAAAATAATTGCACTTCGAAATAGAACGGAGCGAGCGAAGCCGGGCTCTCATATGGCTCATGTGGCATGGCCCAAGGGTGAAGGGCTCCGGGAAGTGAGATGGTGCTGCTCGGTCGTTTGTGGCGCCCTGGCCAGGGGTCAAAAGTTAGTGTGTAAAAGGGGGGGTCTGGGCCTACGGAGTAGGCAGCCCTATACATAAGAGCTGTTGGGCTGAGGTTTCGTATTCGAATAGGAACCCCTATATGGTGAATCTAAATGGCCCATTAGTTTCGCTCTAGAACCTATCCATGTGGCTGGGGGGGCACCCTGATGGTGGTGGGCCCTACCGTGTCGCAACTCCAATTTTAACCTCTTCTACAGAAATATCTACAGTGAGCAGGTCTTTCTTATTTGGGGTTTGGGGTGGGGTGCGGGAGCACTACAGCATAGGCTATAGTAGGTTTCGCCCGGACCCCTGTGGCGCCCTGGCCAGGGGTCCGGACCGGGGACCGGGTCCAAAATGGCCAAAAATCGATTTTTCCAAAAGTGACCAAGTTTGGTATCAAATGAAAGCCCTTGGTGAGGTGAATATTTTTTGTCATTGGAGGACCCCTCCAAAGTGGACCCAGCGGCCTGTGGCGCCCTGACCAGGGTCCGGACCGGTCCAAAATGGCCAAAAATCGATTTTTCCAAAAGTGGCCAAGTCTGGTATCAAATGAAAGCCCTTGGTGAGGCGAACATTTTTTGTCATTGGAGGACCCCTCCAAAGTGGACCCAGCGGCCTGTGGCGCCCTGACCAGGGTCCGGACCGGTCCAAAATGGCCAAAAATCGATTTTTCCAAAAGTGGCCAAGTCTGGTATCAAATGAAAGCCCTTGGTGAGGCGAACATTTTTTGTCATTGGAGGACCCCTCCAAAGTGGATCCAGCGGCCTGGCGCCCTGACCAGGCTCCGGACCGGTCCAAAATGCCCAAAAATCGAATTTTCCAAAAGTGGCTAAGTTTGGTATCAAATGAAAGCCTTTGGTGAGGCGAACATTTTTTGTCATTGGAGGACCCCTCCAAAGTGGATCCAGCGGCCTGTGGCGCCCTGACCAGGGTCCAAAATGGCCAAAAATCGATTTTTCCAAAAGTGGCTAAGTTTGGTATCAAATGAAAGCCCTTGGTGAGGCGAACATTTTTTGTCATCGGTGGACCCCTCCAAAGTGGACCCAGCGGCCTGTGGCGCCGTGACCAGGGTCCGGACCGGTCCAAAATCGATTTTTTGAAAAGTTTTCAAGTTTGGTATCAAATGAAAGCCCTTGGTGAGGCGAACATTTTATCTCATTGCAGGACCCCTCCAAACTGGTCCCAGCGGCCTGTGGCGCCCTGACCAGGGTCCGGACCGGTCCAAAATCAATTTTTTGAAAGGTTTTCAAGTTTGGTATCAAATGAAAGCCCTTGGTGAGGCGAACATTTTATCTCATTGGAGGACCCCTCCAAATTGGTCTCTAGCGACCTGTGGCGCCCTGGCAAGGGGTCCTAATTGGTCAAAAATCAAAATTTCCAAAAGTTGTCAAATTTGGTTTTAAATGAAAGCCCAAAATGAGCAGAGCAACTTTTGTCATGTATATATGTATAACTGCATATCCAAGGTTACGGTGCTGGTTGGCTTTTAAAATAGCCTTCCTGCCTAAGATGACGCACCGTGTAAAAAGTTCTGAAAAGGCCATGAACAGTGGCCTTCCAGCCTAAGATAACGCTCCGTGTATAATGTTCTGTAGAGGCCATGAACAGTGGCCTTCCAGCCTAAGATGACGCACCGCGTAAAAAGTTCTGAAAAGGCCATGAACAGTGGCCTTCCAGCGACAGCGCTCCGTGTATAATGTTCTGTAGAGGCCATGAACGTTGGCCTTCCAGCCTAAGATGACGCACCGTGTAAAAAGTTCTGAAAAGGCCATGAACAGTGGCCTTCCAGCCTAAGATAACGCTCTGTGTATAATGTTCGGTAGAGGCCATGAACAGTGGCCTTCCAGCCTAAGATGACGCACCGTGTAAAAAGTTCTGAAAAGGCCATGAACAGTGGCCTTCCAGCCTAAGATAACGCTCTGTGTATAATGTTCGGTAGAGGCCATGAACAGTGGCCTTCCAGCCTAAGATGACGCACCGTGTATAAAGTTCTGAAAAGACTATTAACAGACATTTTTCCGTTTCAGCAAATACATTCAGTTGAACTAGAACGTTTTCATCCAGCTTGTTTGCGGTAGCTAGCTTTGCTTACATTGTATATATATGCAACTTCTCTGACATGATTTTTCTCTGCAGCGGAAAAATACCAGCCGAAACTAGGGGGAAAATGCCCTCGACGGGCAACCAACTTGGTAAGAATAGGGAAAGACTTGAATGTTAAATACACGGTGCATGGTTACAACTGAGATTCTGCTGAAGCGGAACAATGCCGTTTCTCAGCGACTAAAATGACAGAAACCAGCTTTGTTCGCCGAATAGGGAATATTATCGGCGACTATAATGAAAGAAAACAGCTTTGTGCGCCGAATAGGGAATCTACTCGGCGACTAAAATGAAAAAACCAGCTTTGTCGTCGAATAGGGAATTCCCTCCTTCCGCCCTAT
This sequence comes from Trissonchulus latispiculum, assembly GCA_030248195.1. Lineage (NCBI taxonomy): Eukaryota > Metazoa > Nematoda > Enoplea > Enoplida > Ironidae > Trissonchulus > Trissonchulus latispiculum. Next base: position 1,727 of record JASAND010020767.1, on the reverse strand, counting down.
TCGCGCGAACTTTGAAGCCTGTTATGGGTTGCTTTGCTGAATAATGAGAGAGCTTCAGAATGGCAGAATTACTTCAGAATGCAAAACAACAGTTTTATCAAGCACTTACGTAAGTCAAGGTTTTCACAGACATAAATACGCTGTCTTCGATGTGCTATCAGAAACATTGAGAGCATATATATATATATATATATATATATATATATATATATATATATATATATATATATATATATATTATGTAGGGCGCGATAGCGCCTACCATAATATGGGTATAAAGGCGTCTGCGCGGCCCCTGGAGACCGTGTTGGCCTGGTGCCAGCTAATTAGAGGTCCGGGAGTGGTAAAAAGGTTACCATCGTAAACAACTCGAGTAGTACTACAAGTACCACCATACTTTTGGTTCGAATTCGAAACTTCGAATTTTTGCACTAGGCGATAGTTACCGTGCGTTTGTTTTTTTTTCTCGGTGAATAACGCTTATTGGAAATGCATTTTACGGCTAAGTGTTGGAACGATGTGGGCATTTTTGGCACCATACTACTATTATATGTTGGTAGACAGGATCCCCCCATGCTACCTTTTTTGGTCATTTTGGCACCTGGCCAATTTTGGCTCTGTGCCAAGGTCACAAAGTCGGACTTTCGCTATTTTTCGCGAAATTTTGGTCACACTTTTCTAGACCTGTGTAGAAGCTGGAGAGGTCTAGTATGTTTTGTTGAAAATTACCAGTAGGGGTGCATAAAGTAACGAGGGGGATTTTTTAATTTTGCTCCCTAGCTTTCAGGAGATGGGCCCAAACTTTGCATTTTTTTAGGCCTGTTTGGACGAAAAGTTTCTAAGTCCCACTTTTACTAGAAATGGCATAAAAGTCACTAAAAATGGCGTTTTTCGGTCTTGGGGTGGTGCCCATATATAGTAAATCGGTGCTCGCGAAAACGATGAGCATACTGCCGATACCGCCCGAAGTGACCACTGGTCAGCATGGCTCCTGTGGTTCCTCTCGCCCAGGGTCAAGTTTGGGAAAACTCACTCTAAACAGCGTTTTTCGACGTTTTGGTCGTAGGGCATATATAGTAAATCGACTACGCTCATTTCAATGGGCATATCGCCGAAACCGACGGAAGTGACCACTGGTCACTACAGCCTGTAAGTCTATTGACCACTGGTCAAATGGCACAAACTAAGTTTTTCGGCATTTTGGTCGGTGGCATATATAGTAAATCGACTTCGCTCGTTTCAATGGGCATATCGTCGAAACCGACGGAAGTGACCACTGGTCACTACAACTATATGGGGCCTATTGACCACTGGTCCAATGGCCTAAGAGCTAAGTTTTTCGGCATTTTGGTCAGGTGGCATATATAGTAAATCGACACAGCTCGTTGCAATGGGCATATCGCCGAAACCGACGGAAGTGACCCCTGAAATTCACTACAGCCTATGAGGCCTATTGACCACTGGTCAAACGGCCTAAAACTGCGTTTTTCGGCGTTTTGGTAGAGGAGGCATATATAGTAAATCGACCACGCTCGTTTCAATGGGCATATCGCCGAAACCGACGGAAGTGACCACTGGTCTGGCTTATCCCTAGTGGGGGCCTGCGGGGGCCGCCACCCATTCGGCGACCTCCCCACCCCCATTCGAGGAGCCTCCCCCATAAATCCCGACCTCCCCATAACCCCAAAAATTGCCAAATTTTACCATTTTACCCCTAAATTTTCAAA
>JASAND010020766.1:0-13988 GCA_030248195.1 Trissonchulus latispiculum | reverse complement strand
TTAATCATTTTATGAAAAGGCCCTTAGATATAGTTTTTTAGTGTATATCTTAGGCTCGTTTTTACAATTAGTTTGATTTCTCCCACCACTTATGCACCGGGTCGGTCTCGGACCTCATCGGGATCTGAAAGACTTTAGTCCAAATTGAAACTTTTCTGAAAATTCAAATATTGCTATAAGAATACAAACGCAATGCAATACAGACGCTTGCATGTCGGAGCCAGGGGAGGCCGACGGCCGCCCCCTCCCCGTCTTGATTCAAAGGTAGGAAAATTAAGGAGAAAAATGGGAAAAGGACCAAAACAAACCATTTCTGGTATCGGCTTTATGGATTACTGAAAATTTTGGTATAGGCTTCATGGATTACGACCCATTTGTTTTGCGGTTTTATGGATTACTGAAAATTTTGGAAAAAGCTTCATGGATTACGGCCATTTGTGTTGCTGCGTCGTGGATTATGCGAGTTTTCTGTCTGAGCGCAGTGGATTACTGACTGAATGAATTGTTCTGGTTGTTGTGGATTACTGTTGTATGTGGTTTGAGAGCTAAGGATTACTATCCAGATTAGGGTTTTTGTTATAGTGGCATAGATAAATACTTTTGAGTAATTTGTTGAAGATAAATTATTTAGTTGTAAAAATAAATTAAATGAAGGCTTTGGCTTGGGGTTTGACTAAGGCTTAGGCTTAGGCTTAGTCTCATTTCTGACACTATTTTACTCTATTTGCATAATTAACTTATACGAGAGATCGGATCCAATACTACGCGATGAGTGGCGGCTTTTGAAGTTAAGTTTCGAAATTATTTACATTTAATTAGATTGATAAATTTAAAATAAAGGAATCAGCAAGATGGCTGCTATGGGTCAGCCATTAGTTTTTCTTTGAAGGTTATAAATATTATTCTGTTAGGTTAAACCTTTCGAATGAATATATCACGTTTAAGATTTCAGTCTTTTCGTATTTCGACCGCTGAGGCTTGGAAATTCGTTTGTTGATCTTGCATTTTGGTATCAGGGGTTTAATTTCTAGTAACTTGCCGTGTTACCTCAGAATGTCGAAATTAAATAGTAGGCAGGCGCTGCTATCAGGACTCATGAGGTTTTGAGTTGCTTCAAGATGCTGCGCTGTTTATTGTTATGTGTAGGTGTATGAGTTTCTTCATCAAACGCTGTGATTCGTCGGTTGGATGAAACGATGCGTCCCCTCCTGCGCCAGGGGTTATCAGGCGCAGAGAAAGTGACTTGTGGGGACTTGGAGGATTGCCTTTACTCTCCAGCCTTGAAACAATCAATGGAAGAGCTAAGTCACTTTTCCCTAAACTAATATATTAATTAGTGACGCACATAAGGTGATTTTTCATTATTAGTAGTAACAATACTGGTATTTGTATTAACATACCTGAATTATAAATTAGCGAAATGCGAAATTGCGAAATACCGCAGTTTTAGACACGGTCCGCGGCGATTCCACTGAAGTGGTTTCTGTGTAGAGATTTTGCTTGTGTAATTGAAGTGGGTGATTCCGACGCATTAATATACACTTTTTTTACTTTAAAATCTGGTCAAAGAAGTGGACTTTCCTTCTTTCCTATCTTCAGACTCGGCTCTCACCCTTCGAACCTTGCTTCTGCAGCCAATTGTTTTTGACCCCAGGCTTTCCGAGTAGCCCTAGCGAGGTTTCAGCCATCTTAGTCACTCGAGGTATGCGGGGGGCAAACGGTGTTGCTGACAGTCAACGTCGTTTGCCTTGGGTGTGACTGCGGCCACGTGCCAATAACCGTACACCGACTTGGCTTGGGGATCACGTTTTCTGTCCGTGGTCTTCGCTTCTCCGCTTTCTTGTCCACTTTCAAAGGACTGCGGAGAGCATCACCGTATAGGCCTCATGTAGTGCCTTGTTGGTGGATGAGTCCGTAGCAAAAAAAAAAAAAAAAAAAATTAACTTATACGCATTAGGGTGTCGGTGTCACGGTGCAAATCTTCCCCCGTGCAAATCTTCCCCCGGAAGTTTTGCACCGGTGCAAAACTTCCGGGGGGAAGATTTGCACCAGCTGCCAGAGTGACCGTGAAGTTAGCAACAGTTTTGATTCAATGATTCAAAAGTTTTGGGAACTATTTAGTATTAATTCTAACAATTCTACGTTTTATTTTTCGCCAGTCACTTGTTTCTATAGATGAAGTAATAGTTCAATTCGTCGTCAAACCTGTCGTTTTGGCAATCTTAATTGATTCAATTAAATTGTAATAAAACTTAAGTAAAATTGTGTCGAATTATGAATTAAATTCAACAAATATAATAAGCCGAAATAACCTGTATCTTGCATTTGAATTTTATAACGTTCAATGACTGAAACCTGGCTAGGATCAATTGAACATTATCCTCGTCTACCCCTTTGGGGGGATAAAGTTCATTTGGGAACACTTATGTTCCTAACATTCGTAGACGTGTTTGGTTTATCATGCATCAAAATTCATTTTTCAATTCAGCTTTTCGTTAGCTTAAGATGAAGTTGTTAGAGTGTTCAAATTCGTGTTCAACGCTTCTGACACCCCCTGGAACCAACATTTGAGCAAAAATGGTGGCAACTTTTTTGGATCCCGTTTGTCTGCCCTGAAAATCAAGAATTTAATCTTTTAAATTTTTAAAAAATTGACTGAAAGTGCGCACAATTCTCATTCGCATTTTCACCAAAATTTAAGATAATCAATAATAGACAGATTAAAACTTAAAATTGATTAAAATATTACAAAAATTTTGAATTTACCTTGGATTTGTCTTTATTTCGAGACGTCTTCAAGTTTTGGGGGGGGGGGGGTGATAAAGTGCAATTAGGGCTTTGGGGGGGATAAAGTTTAATCCTAGTTCTTCCAAACATTTTTCTTGCTTCCTTAACTAAAGTTCATTAGTTCGATTAGTTCATTAGTTCATTAGTTCATAGTTCATAGTTCATACAGATATGAAAGCAAATTCACAAATAACTCTAAAAAAGAAACTTTCATTCATGGTGTTATAACAAACTATAAAGCACTTGTCAATTTTAATCAATTAATTTTACTTATTGCAAAACCTGTGAATTGTGATAGCTATTCCGGTTTTTGTTGTGCTAGCTTAGCAACCATAGCAGTCGAAAAATCCATTTGCCCTCAAATGTGAAAGCTAAAGTTTAAAGAAGCATCATCTCGTTTTTCAAGTTATGTTTCGACTAAGCTGCATTTTAAAATTTCAACTATAAGCCAGAGCTTAGCTAAGATCTCTCTTCCCCCGGGGGAAGATTTGCACCGGTGCAAAACTTCCGGAGGGAAGCTTTGCACGGGGGGAAGATTTGCACCGTGACAACGGTTCACCGCTGTCTTTGAATAAAATTTGGCTTAGACTTGGGCTTAGGCTTAGGCTTAGGCTTACGATCAGTGTTAGGCCTTGGTTTAGTATTAGTTTAGTTAGCTTAACTTAGTTTAGGTTTAGTATGGTTTAGTATTCGGGTCTTTCCCAAGCGTTTCATGACAGCTTTTAATTTGAGACAGTTCCCTACGTCACGTTGTGACGTCACATTGTCAGTACTGTCGGTTTAGGTGGTATATAGTCCTATCGAAATCTTGTACTAATCGTCATGGATTACTTACTTCAAAAAGTGCAACTAAAATAGACAGTCAACAAAAGACACACTATTGTAACTATACAATTTCATACCTATTAATTAATAATCCATGAATACAAAACCACATTTCTTCAACTTCAACCTTGCGAACGTTTGCTCGTGAAGCACCTCACCCCCAGTCGCGAATTCTTGGATCTACCAGTGGACGCTTGTATTTATTCTTTCATTCAAATCCGTGAGAAATCGAAACTTCTTAACAATTAATTTGCCATACCTTGGGCTTTCGATTTTTAACATTTTGGTCAAAATATGTCCTACAGTCATTAAAAGATAACAAAAATCTCGGGAGCTCGAGATCGGGGCCTGACATACAACTGTTTACGATTTGGTTCTTCTACTTTACTTTTAAATCAGTATCAACAATCAGTGATTCTAAAATTTTGTCGTGCTTGAAGGATCAAGCATTACTTCTATTCATATAGGATTCGATCTATGGTACGCGAACAACTAAGTGAAATTGGTATAACTTTCGGCAGTACAACTAAAAACTGAGAACCCTATGTATTGCTATCACATGCAACCCCCCTCTCGGAACCACTGGGTCTCAAATGCTGAATAATACCACTTTTAGGGGCCTGCTTGTTTATTTTCCTATGTTTACCACATGCAGAGGTCACTTTTTAACGGATCTGCAGAACGATAGGAGCTATATTAAAGCATATGTCTTGTTTGGGGGACTCATGGGAGAGAACTACAAAATGCATTAAAATGGACAATATCAAAGATGGTGAAAATCGGCCAAAAAGGGACTCCCTTCCAGAAAATCTAGTGCAACACAATTATCACCGCTTGGTAGTCTGACCGAACCATCCATTTGTTTGGCTTGGCCGGAGTTTGAAGTTGACTAGCCAATTGGTCGTTGGCTGGTCAACGGCCAATAGCCAACGACCTACTGGCTGACCGTTGGCCGTTGGTTGGACGCAAGCCATCGGCCGTTATTTAGCTATTGAGCAATTCTGGCTAGCTGGAATTGCTGGTTTTATGCGTCTATCGGGTTTAATTTCATTAGTCCATACCAAGATTAGGCTTGGCCGGCCACTGAGAGTTGGCTTTTTCTCGGCCATTAGCTTGGCCGGCCAGCACACAACAATATCCATACGCTTACGGTATCAGTACCAATACCGACACCGGTATAACTTGGTACCGGTATTAAACCCAAGCGAAGTGGTCGAATTTCAAACTCAGAATTAATGCTTGTCTATGACTGCATAATGTGACTGCTATGTAGTGATTGATTTCCTGCCCTATGCTTGCATGCCAACTTGATCTAGTTATCCATCGTAGAGCTTCTGCTTTTATTTCTGCTGCAATGACACATTCTTTATCGTCTTTGCATTTAGTTTATATCCAATTAAATGGCCAGATTAACCCCACAAGTAGGAAGGATCGGTTTCATCAAGCATTTACAATTCTTCTATTAGGTGTGCTTATTAGCATTTTTGCACTCATTGCTCATTCCTTTTCTCTTCACTGTTCAATAAGAGCTTTCCTGTTGAGCTGCGTCACAATTTTGTAGCAAACACAACGGAGCTCAGCTCATTAATAGTATGGCTCTACAAAGTAATCATTAAAATAGGAGCTGTACGGGCTCTGTCTTTCTTTGCGTTTCTCTAAGCTGACTGCCTGAGCTTTGACTGACAATCTTAGTTGTGTGACACTGCTTCCTTTAGAAAGCTAGGGATTAATCTGCAAACTAAGGGCTGAGCCGATAAGATTGATTTCCATGAAACTTTTAGTCTATTTATCATTATGAAACTCTGAAAGTTATAAGAATGCTGACAACTATAAAAACAGAAAGCTCAGATACAGCTTCTAACTGAGAGATTAGGTAGATATTGTTAGAATACCTCTAGGGAAAACTGGCCACACACAGCGATGTCATTTTTAAGTTCCATTTACCTTATTATAATGGCATATGTTGTAATTTACAATGAAGTAAACCGAAGATAAACTGAACGTTAGGCTCAAATGAACTGTGTACAAAAATAGATTTGAGACTGTCGATTTCGTGCGTTTTAAAGAAGTTTAATATGTTTCAAGAGCAGGGACCATATACACATACATATCATATACTACACATACACATACATTTTTAAATTTCGAGGAAAAATATGTAATGCTGAAGGAGTCGAACCTAAGCCAGGAGTCGAACCTAAGCCGAAACCTAACAAAAAATATTACATTGTTTTTAGTGCTGCCATATAAAATACCTTAGCTCCGTCCATCAAGTAGGTAAATTGAATGTTTTTAATCAATTTTAGAGGAAACTCTTGTTTGCATGAGGCAAGTATTGATTCGGAACGCCAAACACAGAAGGGAACCTTTGAAATTAGTGATCCAAGATTGGTTACTATTGTAGCGAGTTTTCAATTTCTCTGCTCAGAATTTTGTCTGTGATTTCAGTTACTGTAGTAATTTCGTGATTTAAAGGCAGGTTCGGCAGAATCCGACTTGGATCATCGCAAAACGGGGAAATAGTTGCCAACAAATAATGTTGATGTTCGGAGGCAGCTGATAGCGGAACAGCGGGTAGAAAGAAAATGTAAAAAATGATTACCGTTGGTTAACTTACGTTCTCAAATTTTCCAGGTTTAGGTTTAATTCTTTATTTTCACATTACACTTTTTAGTGGCAGGCAATTCATGTCTGACCACTTCAGGAAAACTGTTTAGCTCACTGAAACGAATCTATCCTTAAATAATTGGGTCTTATCTCGATTACCCCCCCCCCACCACTCAAAACCCTTAAAACTTAACCAAATAAGCTAAAATTTGGTATGTTTTCGACTACGTTGAGTTCAAATATCGCAAATTTTTTTCGATTTCGCGACATTCGATTTTTTCGATTTCTAAGGGGGGGACCAAGCGAAACCGAAAAATTTTTTGTCTTCGATTTTGCTGAAAAGATGTATATAGGGGTTTTTGGGGTCGTAGAATACGAATCTGAAGTTCGTATTTCGATTCAACTTTCCGTTAGCTCAGTAAAAGCTTACGTGTTAAGCTTGTCTTTAGCTTATACTGAGCTAACGAAAGGCTGATTCGAAAAACGGACTTCAGATTCGTGTTCTACGACCCCAGAAAACATTATATACATCTTTTCAGCAAAATCGAAGATAAAAAATTTTTCGGTTTCGCTTGGTCCCCCCTTAGAAATCGAAAAAACTCGAATTTCGCGAAATCGAAAAATTTTGCGATATTTGAACTGAGTGTAGTTGAAAACATACCCGTACCAAATTTTAGCTCATTTGGTCAAGTTTTAAGGGTTTTGAGTGGTGGGGGGTAATCGAGATAAGACCCAAGTAATTGACGCCGGTTAATTCTGTTCCTCTCTTCATTCGATGTGCTCTTTGTTTCTCAGCCCACCCTTCTCTGCTTCGCTGTTGCTTATATATGTAGGTAGTCGAAGCGTCAGAAAAATCCAATAAAAATGCCCGGTTGGCCGTTTGTCTGTTGCTCTGTCGGTGCATTGTCGCCTTTTCAGGCTCCGTGCTATCTGCTAAATTTTAAATTGTGAACATTCTTAAACACCATTTTCAGCTTCAACCATTCTTCAACTTTCACTTTCAACCAAACCTTCAACTCAAACGTATATTATTGTATTTGCCAGGGTGCAGTTTGTCACTGCTCTAAGCACTAGCTGCAATAAAAACCTGAAAGTGTTGCTGTTTATTATCATTGTTCATTATACCGAGAGTACATAAATATATAAGAGTGTGACAGCTGACAGGTTCTCTGTTATCAGCTTGCAGGTACATGCTCTGCACGCTAACGGGTGACCCCCCCACAAACGTGTATTCTCACTTCAAACAAATTTGGCCGCTACGCTTGCATGCTGAAGCTCGAAAACACAACTACTCAGTTGGTTCAATGTGCGTCTGTTGCGAACACGCAAAAATAGTGTTCTAATTTCTAGTTACATTTGTGGGGGGTCAGCCGTTAGCGAACATAGCATGTACTTAGCAGCTGAAAACAGAGAACCTGCCTGCTGTCACACTCTTATATATTATGTACTCTTGATTCCTACTACTTTACTGTATAAGGTGCGAGACTCCTAACTGTTCGAGTTTTAGCTTGGACCACCAACAATACCCATTTGATGGATACTTACACAACCAATTTGCCGTTAAATGTTTAAAGCCAAATTGAAGTTCTGCATATTTGAAGAATGGGTCTCAAAAAACCAAACAGATTCAGCAGAAAAATTGGTGATCAAATAACTAACATGAGCACAACCTCATTGTGGATGGAATGGCAATTTCAGGGATCAATTTATGAAGCTTCGATGGTTCATGTAATAACCACTTTTGTTTACGCTACGATAGTGTTTGAGCTCTTGCAGACCTTAGACAAACAAACGGATCTTTTGCGCTTTTCCACCTCAGCCCTAACTTTTGATTTCTGGACTAAAAACTCTGAAATTTTTGCATGGTTGCGTTGCATACTGCATATATACTGGCTGATGATTCAAAAATTCGAACATTTTAAAATTAAAAGATTAAAAATTTTAGATTTTAGATAGGAATGAATGGTATATTATATCACGTTCAATAATTTCTCACATTTTGCGCAAAAAACGTCTTCAAATGGCTTGGTGCCCACTTTGGGGATGACTCATCTTTGGTTCCTCTTCTATACACATCCCTATACACACACATGGCACATGGGTGCCCCCACGGCATCGTTTGTGACATTGTTCAGCATATACACATACACATACTCCTACACATTGGTACCCCAACGATATCGTTCCCCAGGTAACTCAATTCCGCATCACTTAACATAAATAGCAGTGCGGGATAAACCCCCCACCAACAAACGGGGAGGAGGTATGCTCGTCGACCCCCCACACCAAACGGGGGATCATTCGCGTTTTGTGGTCGGAGCACCGTTACGCAATGCCTTCTAGTGGCTTACTCTTCTTCTATAATGTAAGGAATTAATTATGGACTCTTGCTGAAACCTAGTTTCAGTTTCAGCTTTAGTGCCTAAAACATAACTACCGGTCATTGGCCATGGGCGATTACATTTCCGTATAGTTAGATATTGAACCTACACCATGAACCTTGAACCTATACTTGAACATAACTGTTTTGTTTTAGGTGGACGCCGGTCATGGCGAAAAGTCTTATCCTCCGGAACAACCTACTCAGTCTATAACTAGAAGATTGGCCTTTGGTGATCGTAATAAAACAGTTGAAAAATCTAGCGGAAAATGGTATTTATTATTTTCACATAATTACAAGCTTAATTGTAACATTGACTAACATCCGTAAAATGTAAAAAAATTTATTTCTATGCCGTCCTTTGCATCGTGTTGCTAGCAGAATCTTGGTGAGGATACTGAAGCATGAGTATCGAACAGTCTTTTTATGAAATTAGAAATGGCAAAAGAAACACCACGAGTTTATAATAACTCCTGGAGCCAACTCTTGGAAAAAATGTTGATAATTTTCATATTGTGTTTTAGGCGCCTGTCACTGTCGAAGACTGCAGCGTTTAAGCTTGGGTTAATTGCTGTTGTTTTAATGTTTATCACCGCCATTGTTTGTTTTCGTTTGAAGGAAATGGACCTGGAGCAGCGCCTTTGCAACAAATACTTTGATGAATTAAATACTAGTACTAAACTGAAGGACAGAAGAGTTTGTGAAAAATACGAAAATATTCTCAAAGAAGCAATCTAAAAGGTTGTTATATGTTTTTAAACTGTTCCGTTTGCTTGTTTAAAGAGAAGCATTTTTACGAAAACATGTACATACTTGCTGTAAATAGAAATAATTTTTATGTATTTTAATGCAGAGCTAGAATCGTGTTAGCGGTTGACAGTTGACAAACGGGGGATGCCTTATAAAAGAATTGACTAAGTGGGGATGAACTGAAAAAGAGTTGACTAACTGGGTACATCCTTAATTATAGTGACTAGAGTTGACTAACTGAGGAATTGACACACTGGAAAATGGACAAACTGGGATGCGCGTTTAGGTGGATCCGTGTGAACGACTAGTCTTACTTTGATACAATATCGTTGCTCGGTTCTTAATCTAACAGTTCACTGCAGAAATAAACTCTTCTGCTTGGGCGTAGACATTCAAATATTCTCTATTGATCTCAGAAAAACTTCAGCTTCACAGTGATAATAGGGAGGGCTAACTTATTCAACGAAAGTGACTCTATCAATTGAATAGAATCTTTGAAAAGCCATCTGAGTATGTTAGGTATTGACCTAAATAAATGTCTGCTCTGAAATTTGGAGATGCAATTACTTATATTTCAGTTTAGTAGAGCCAAAGTATTCTGGCACAACTATAATAGCAGAATTCCGTGGTGCTCTGTCGGATGGTCTAATTTCGGATAGTCTAACTTCGGATAGTCTAAAGAAATTTTCGGATAGTCTAACAAGGTCAAACTAAATTGCACTCTGAAATTTTCTGTTAATTGATTCTCGGATAGTCTAATTTCGGATAGTCTAACTTCGGACAGTCTAAAGAAATTTTCGGATAGTCTAAAAGATAAGCAAAGAAAATTTACCTTAGAAATGTAAGTGTTTTAAGTTTGACAACAGTTACAACAACATTTTATTTAACGTTACACAAGCAGAATCTAAAATTGTAAAAATAAGCTATATATACAAGGATATTATATCAAGGCCGTTCTGTCTCCAACAAGTTTTTTATTTTGACCTGATCAAATTCGTGCTTCAAGAAAAGCATGAACTTGTAAATGCTGAGATGAGGCTGCCCCATGTGACTATTAAAACGGCTGTGCCAGGCTTCTACAAAATTATTCGTGCGGATTTTCACGTTGTAAAAATCCCACAAAAATAACGGAGTACGGTGCAGCCAAAACAGAATAAAATAATCGAATAAAAAAATCCTGGCGGACATCTAAAACACTTACATTTATAAATCTAGGGTAAATTTTCTTTGCTTATCTTTTAGACTATCCGAAAATTTCTTTAGACTGTCCGAAGTTAGACTATCCGAAAATAGACTATCCGAAAATCAATTAACAGAAAATTTCAGAGTGCAATTTAGTTTGACCTTGTTAGACTATCCGAAAATTTCTTTAGACTATCCGAAGTTAGACTATCCGAAATTAGACTATCCGAAAACACCCCGAATTCCGTGTGACACAACTTGATTCCCTACTGAGCGAAACCATCCTCTGCAGAGTTGAGTTTAACATTTGCGCAGCAAGAAGACGTGGCCCCTTTGCTCACCGACAGAATAGGAAACGATTACTTTCGAGTTTCGAATCTATTTGATGAGGCCCAAAGCTGCAACAATGTCAAGAGATAATGGACAACTTGTGCCAGTCTTTATTCGCGGTCAGGAAAAGAAAACGCTGGTGAATCTTGACTAAGCTGAAACGATGGACTTTGCTCAAGTCAAAATAACTGTGTTGAGAATAATTGAAAGGAAGGAAGTATGGAAATTTGGATCAAAGAATAACAGATTGCAAGGCTCGAGATGAGTGTGTGATTTTGAAGCTAAGAATAAAATTCCAACAATATTGAATTTATTGAAAAGACATTATAATTTTATGCAAACAAAATACAAAATAATATTACAATAAACAAGTGTATAATAAGTTTAACCTCAAGCCCCAACAGCTAACCTCTAACATCAGCGGCTTCCTCATGTCATCCAATTTGAATGTCTTCTTGGAGTCAATGGGACCAAAAATTTTCTTCCTTAAATATCGGCTAAACTGGTTTGCATATTACGGAAATTGGAATTTCTAATCTGCATATTAATTTTGAAGTTCTTGGACTTTTTCGAACAATGAGATTTCCACAAAATACTTCATTTTTGAAAGTGCGTGCCCTCGCTGCGGTCCTGACAGTCAGTAGAATAAAATTATAGTTAATATAGCCAAGAGTACATAATGATACGAGTATGACAAGCGTAACACTCTATGCAGTGAGCAGGCCAAAACTATGCTATGCGCGCTATCGGCTGACCCCTCCCCACGAATTGACCCCCTCTCACACCGCCCCTATATGGGTACATAGTTCCAAACGGGGGTCACTCATTCGCTTAGCATGTTTTCTACATGCAGGCTTAAACCCCCTCCCCAAATTGGTCCGCTATTAATTTCAACTTGTAATTATGCAAAGCAGTGAGCGACCCCCGTTTGGACCACGTTCCCATATAGGGGTGGTCTGAGAGGGGGGACAATTCGTGGGGGAGGGGTCAGCCGATAGCGCGCATAGCATAGTTTTGGCCTTCGCTACATAGAGTGTTATGCTTGTCGTACTCTTGCTACTAGTAAGTAATAAAGCGATATTAGTACGCGAAAAAAGCTTAAGGTGGTGATTCCTTTTGGGCACATATTGTTGATTGACGGCGTAAACCAGGATGAAATTCAACGAAACTTTCCAAAATAAGTTGTTTTAGCGTTCTAACACTCTCTGCGCAATCGCGTTTCAAAAATTCAACATTTGCGTTCAGGGCGGTTTTTGCAAATTTCTGAAAGTTTGGCAGCAGCTGCATGGCTATGACTGTATCCATTCGAAAGAACTCGTTAAACTCTACAATTTTACTTTTGGAAGCAACTTTCTAGCTTTTCCCTATCGTGAGATATAGCCAATTTTCTTATTTTGGCGTCAAAAACTTGTCCTTTCTGCAGAAATCAAATAATCCACTACTCCTTGATCTACGAAAGCCGTAAAATTTAACTAAGGGTGCCGATTTAAAGGTCTCACAGAGGCCAATTATCGGAGGCATGACCATCGCACAATTGCTATCCCTTAGGCTGCTATCACAAAAAATGTAGTTTTTGCAAAAACATGACCAAATTTTTTCCAGCGATTGTGCAGAATTTAGTATGCAATCTAGAGAGTTGCCACTTAGCAGATCTGTTCTACACAAAAATACCCCGGGACCCTTTTTTAGTTGCCCCGATAGCTGCTTTCTAACTGAAGTAGTGGCTTGCCAAAGTAGTGAAAAGTAGGCAAAATCCAGGTTGCGCAGACATTTTAGTTTATTTCTCCATAACGAAGAGCGATATCACAATAACTAAAAAAGGGTCCCCAGCTATTTGATAGAGGTATCGAATGCTCTAACCGATGTCCTGCGAAAAAATTTACTTCAGCCTACAAAAAATCTGAAAAATTATACTTCTTCTAAAATACAGGAAAAACATTTTAGAAAGCCAAACTTAGATTCATTGTACTCATTAAAAAGAGAAAATGTTAAGCTACATTTTGATATAAAGATGACTTCTTAACTCCAAATAATGAATGAATAATAGTGGTTCAAAGTTGATGTCTCCAAAAGGAATCACCACCTTAAAACTGCATCTCTCACTTGCGGACGCCTTCCCAAACAAATAAAGCACTACTGGCTTAACGGATACGTGTAAAACAACAAACTCGAACCAGAACAGACAGGACAGGACACCAGGACAGACACACAATACAGAAAATTACATGCAGAACGAGAGACCACACCGGACGCACATTTACAAAAGGTTAAACTTTTGAACAAAAATAATATATTTTGCAACTTCAGTACAATAAGTTGTAACCTTTGACGAAGATTCCCAAACCTTTGACGAAACTTTTCACAGAGATTCTAATCACATTTATGATATAAACTAAAAACAGCCGTCTATATCGACTAAACAATGCCATAAAACACGTTAGATGAGTGATATAAAGCACGTATAGTAAAGCATAATGACTGTAAAGCACCGTAGAACCGCAATCATGGCAAGCAGTGGTGTAAAATACAACATAAGCTAGAGTTCGTAGTAAAACAAAAAATCGAAAGAAATAAATAACAAAATAGGGTACAATTGCCTAGCCAAGTTGGCGAGTGCCCACGCCCACCCCTATATAAACGAAATCCGAAACCTCCGACGATCACGTCGCTCACAATTTAGGAAATGAGATCTACCTCCGTATACGCATAAACAAATAGTTAACTCCCTCAACCATAACTGAATATGCCAGAACGACACGAAGACAAAAACAAATCACCAAAAACGGACAAGATGGTGACGTCTGGAAGTGAAAGGAAGCCATACAAGCGAAATTTTTTACCAGCCACCAAAGATATCACATTTGCCCGTACGGTAAACTCACCAGTTCCTACCATTCATACCAAAACACTGTCCAATAACCAACACCAAAGGTAGTCCAGCTTACAGGCTGTTCACCTGTCCCTGGCCTCAATCGACGTCCGAAAAACATACGCCATTGGGTTCCATCCGTGCCCCGGGAAGCCGCCCACTAACAGGCTCGAGCCTCCCGAGAAGCGTAATAGTATCCGAGAGCGAGACCCCAGCCAGAGTCGACCACAAGTATAGAACCAGTATGACACTGAACAG
>JASAND010020765.1:0-16219 GCA_030248195.1 Trissonchulus latispiculum | reverse complement strand
GCATTGTTTATTTGGAATAAGCTTTAATATTTCAAAATCGTCCCGCTTGCTTTGAAAGCTGAAGAATGTAGATATTACTCGTATGTCATGTGGAGTGGAGCATGAGTGACCGCGAATATGGGTTGTTCAGCGAAGCTGGTCCATATTAGTGCGCTTTTAACCCTAGTCCTCCTGGCATTTACAACCTGCCCCTCCCATATTAACGTTTTAAAACCTAGTCCTCTGTCCGCTTAAAACCCAGTGTCACCCATATTGCATTTTTCATGCTCCACCGGAGCATTTTTATTCTTGTCCTATTTCATTTTTAAGGTTCTCAGTAAAAAGCAAAAACGTTAAAGCTGTGTGAAAGAAACTGTAAAAATTCCGCCAATCATTAATCGTCAACCGAAAGTACAGAACAAAGAAGCTTGAAAAGTTCCAAGTTCTTCCTTTTTCTCTATTTTGACAGAAATCCAACATCCAGTACCCATGGCTGCAATAGTTTTAGTTACTGTATTTAGCATATAGCACTCTACTGCAGCGCAACCAAATGCAAACTTTACTGTCAGTGAAGGAAACTCATAAAACACGATTTGCAATGCTCTGCCGCACTTGTGTGCAAAATTTCGGACTATTGCAACTTACCTGTAGCTAGTTATAGGCCGTGCTGTACTTCAGCAGCACTCTACTGCTGCGCAACCAGATGCAAACTTTACTGTCGGTGAAGGAAACTCATACGGCATGATTTGCAATGCTCTGCCGCACTTGTGTGCAAAATTTCGGACGATTGCAACTTACCTGTAGCTAGTTATAGGCCTTGCTGTACTTCAGCAGCACTCTACTGCATCGTAACCAGATGCAAACTTTACTGTCGGTGAAGGAAACTCATATGGCACGATTTGCAATGTTTTGCCACACTTGTGTGCAAAACTTCGGACTATTGCAAACTTACCTGTAGCTAGTTATAGGCCGTGCTGTACTTCAGCAGCACTCTACTGTAGCGCAACCAGATGCACACTTACTGTCGGTGAAGGAAACTCATACGGCATGATTTGCAATGCTCTGCCGCACTTGTGTGCAAAACTTCGGACGATTGTAACTTACCTGTAGCTAGTTATAGGCCGTGCTGTACTTCAGCAGCACTCTACTGCAGCGCAACCACATAGTAACATCGTAATAAGTATAACGAAACGTATCTATAATAGTTTGTCATTTCCTAAACTATCTGTATTCCGAATTTCAAATACCAGTGACGAATAAATAACTTGTTATCGACGGTGCTGTGTTTGGGACAGCACATAGAGCACGGTGGAAGCTAGAGAGTGCACCAACTAACATAGCTACAGTTCCCCCTTACTACAGACATAATTTTCACCAAGTTTCATATGTTTAGCCATTTACAGTAAGTCTACAGACAGCGTGCTATTGTTGCTGCATAATAGTACAGCACGATAGCAGCACCGCACAGAGCTGAGACTATGCTCATCGGCTTCAGCGACCCCACACCCCTTATATGTGTCCCACCAAATGGCTCAAAACAGCATATTGAGGCTTAATTTTGACTATCTTCTGTAGAGTTGGGACTTAGAAATTTTTTCGAAAAATGGCCATTTGGACCGACTAACTTTGGACCGGCCGCCTGAACGGTCCAGGACCTAAATCGAAAATCGGCCAACGTTGCGCACTAGTATCCTCCGTACTTGTTCATGCAATAAACCGCGTGTCTCTAGCTTGTTCCCTGAGCCCTTGGGCGTGACACAAAATGGCCGTTTTTTGGCCAAAAACGCCGTCAGGCCACTTTGGTCGGCCGGCCAGGTGGTATGCCGGGCCGGGCAGCGAAAAAATATAGCGCGGGGTACATGGGACCATACCGGCATTCAGAAAATATGTCCTTCCTAAGCGCTGAAAATGTCACATTCTTCTAAACACTTGCATAAAATAGCCCTTTTCCAAGCGTGACTAACACAGAAAAAAAACAAACGGACCTAACGTGTGCGGAAGCGTAAATTTTAAAATTTGAAAATTTTTAACAAAACTTTTTTTCAACGTGTTGAATGTCGTGTAGATTCCAACGATACCAAACTTGCCGAGTTTCGTTCAGTATTGAGCTGGCACGGTGCTCGAACGAGTCTCAAAGGGCCGCGCAGCGCCTTTTACACCCATATTATAGGGGGTCGCTCTCGCGCCCCCCTATAAAAACAGGCTTTTTATACGGTATTTTTGGCATTTTTAGCCCATTTTATTTCTCCCCCCCCCCACTTTTCGACCTCCGCCCCACTAGTGGGGGGGGGCTCCCCCTAACTTTTTTTCGCCTAAAGTAAACCCAGCCCCCCCAACCCAAATCCCCGTTACACCTTATGGAAATAAATAAGTGCACGACAGTATTAATGAATTAATGAATTTTTATTGAAAATTAAAACAGGTTGGAGCATACGAGTATGAACCAAAGAAAGAAAAATTAAACTATGTAATAGAAATAAAGTTAAGCTACATATATACTAAAATAACGTTTCTTCGATGAAATCCTTATAATAGTAAATGAAATTATAACTTGAATATGTATATATTTATAAGTGCAAAAAGACAATGTAACTAGCTGGCGGCTGGCGTAGCCCAGAAATACACGGGAAAATGTATAAATTCGCGCCGAAGACGCGAAAATTTTTTAGAAAATTGTTGTTTTTACTTAAAAATCAATAAAATTTAACTAGGTTTTCGTCGAAAAATTTAGGCCAAATGGCCTCAACGGCCAAAATTCTTTAGGCCATCGACTCATAAATTTAGGCCATGGTCTAAAAAAACCTTGGAGGGGGGTCGTCGTCCCCTCAAAATTTTTAACCAATTTTACCCATAGGTGTAATTGGGGGGGTAACCTCCCCCCCCAGCCATTGTTACAAAACCCCCCCAAAAATTTTTGGGGGCCCCGCCCCCCCCCCCCCAACTGGGGGGGGGGGATTGCGCCGAAGGCGCGAAAAATTGGCCAAAAATTGGGTATTTTAGGGTAAATTCTGCAGAATTTTTCAAAAACGTCCAAATTTTCGGCTTAAAGTGTTTATTATTGCGAGAAATACATGTTTTTAATGGGTTTTATGGACTTTCGGCTCAATATTGATCCTATTTTGTGACGTAGAAAGATGTTGACAATCAATTTGTCGAGTTTAAAACCCCAGTGTACTGTCAAAATTACTTCATACTTGAATGTTTTCTGGCATTAGCAATGGCTGAAAATGCGATTTTTGACATAAAAATAGAAAAATTTTTTGGGGGGAGGTTTGGGGTGGGGGGGTCTAAAAAGGGGGCCCCCCCCAAATTCCGGGGGAGGGCCCCCCCAACCCAAATCCCCGTTACACCTATGATTTTACCCCTCCCTGAATTTTTGACATACCGATACGACCCTCCCCCAACTTTCGGCTACCCCCCCGAACCCCCCCAGCGATTTTTGGACCCAAAAACGTTAGCTAAATTTGGCCGAAAAATGGTAATTTTTGAAAAATGCTTCTAAAATTTCGACTTAAAATCGGTTTAAAAGGTGCAACAACGCCTAAAACGTTAAAAACAGGCCTTATTTTGAAGAAAAAACGGCTAAATTTTGTGCATTTTTGGCCATTTTTTGAAATATAAATTTTTTTTATAGTTAAAGTTAAATTTTTTGAAATATGCGTAAAGCTTCCTCCTCCCTCTCCCAGCAAATTAAAGCAAACTATTCCTCTCTTCTCATTACAAATTAAATAAAAAACGGAAAAACAACTAATACAATACCTAGCTACCAATTTGAAATTTGAAATGGCAGAAAAAAACATCAGTCACGTGGTACGTTCACGAAGCAACAAAACATGATGCGGTTAACTATAAGTTTGAACGGTTGAACAGAACAGTCCACAGTTGAACGGTAAAATTAAGCATAAATCTAACAGTGTTGAACTACTGTTAGACTGTTTGTTAACAGTGAATGAACGGTGTCAACCAACAGTGTTCAAACGCAAGTGTTACATAAAAAATAACGCTGTTGGACTGTTACTGTTCGGTTTGCTATCTATAGGAATACCGATTCTTTACGGAATACCATACCGCCGATAGTAAAATAGGAATTAGAAATCGCCCACTTAACCATTTGGCAAAATTTTGATAGTTCCACATTATTTTCAGTTGAACCGATATCAGTAAAATATGCGGGTTTATATCCAAATTTCAGTCGTCTGTTTATTTGACGAAATGCAATATGTAATGGAAAAGGCAAAATAAAAACCTGAAAACGACCAAGGAAAGCTCAGCTTGTCGTAGATTGCGATTTTGATGGAAGTGACTTAAGATTTTAATGTACCAGTTATGAGTGGTGTGCCTGTGAAATCTTGATGTGAACTGTAGTAAAACGCAAGCATTGTATAAAGTAAATCGTTGTTGCCATTACCAGAGTTGTCAGTGTGAAACTCCCCAGAAATCCGTCATTAGGGACACAGGTTCTAGTGTAACAGAATAATACACTGCCGAAGGCACTATTCTCATGCAAATGACACGAAAATGGAATAGAACCTCAGTGGAACGTAGTCTAAGGAAGCTTATGTAGGTCATCAGTCAGTAATGGAGGGGTCGTTACCCTTCCCGGGTCAGTAATAGGCCCTAATACGGTTTTCTGTATAATGGAGGAGTCGTTACTCTTCCCAGGCCACGAATAAGGCCTCACGTTGTCAAGAAATCACTTGGAAACTGATTAAAATAGCTGAAAATTATCAAGGAAAATGAATTCAAAGAAAGAAGTTGTTTAATAACCAGCAATTTAACAGGAAACTTCGAGTTTAAAGCTCTTCACGCAGTTAATAAGTGCCAATATTGGAAGATGAGTCAAAATAAGGTCATAATTTGTCTATTGATAGCATGGATTCATGTTTGTTAGTGTTCATAGATGTTAATTAAGCATGAATTGCATTAGTTAGGTGATAATTAGTTAATTTGTGCAATTTTTGGTCAAAATATAAGTTGGGCTTATCTGAAAGGCAACTCTCTGCTGATTCTAAAACTCCAAACCCGGTCACCTAACTCCCAATATTGCGAAAGTTATAAGTAAAAGAAGTTTTGGTTAGTTACATTTTAATCTTGTAATATTGGCCTTGGGTGACCTTATAACAATGCGTAACAGCGTGTGAGGTTACGCCCATTCATGTTTCCATTCATTCCTTTGAGCCTCTGCTGGCTCTCTCCCAGCAGAGACTTGCCTCGCAGAGAAGGACTTAACACACACCTTAGGTGTGAAATTGCGTTCGGAGGGGGCTTAACTCCCTCCCTAATAATTCAAAAGAAATGAAAATAGTTAGTCTTAGGTAGTTAGGTACGTAGGTTAATAATATTAAGTTTTTGTTTTGTGGAAAATTACGTAGGTGTTAGTATGCATATTTTCTACGCAACAATTGCCCTTCCGCCTCTTTTTCAGTGAGACATAGAGTCTTGGCGAGGAAGAGCAATTGTTGCTGGGATTAACGAGCGGCTTCCCTTGTCTGTGGCCGAAAGGTCACGCCCAAAAGGAAAGAAAGGGGCTAGGAGACAAGGGAATGCCCAAAAATAATAAACATAAAATTTATTAAATGAATTTACAAAATTAACGCTTAATATTTGGTTTTTCATAATGGGCCCCGAGTGGCCGTCATTTTGTGCTATTTCGTTTTTTAATTCATGAAAATTAATTTTTATTCAGGGAATTTCCCCTTTGGTTACCTTTACGTGGTAACCAAAAAGTCTGCAAAGTTTCCCAAAATTCAGCTTGGGAAATCCATCAAAATTGGGGTCAGTTGGAGGGTCATAATTTCTTTTCCTCGTTAATCTCCCCTCCAACGTACCAGCCGCGTGGCCAGCACGATTTGGGCACACGCTTTAAGATTTAAATTTCTGGAAGCTCCAATAAAAATCAAAGAAGTCCGCCAGAAAAGCAAACACCAGTGAGCTGTCAGACTCCTGTCAGCTCACTGGAAAATTTCAAATTTAGTCAGTGTTCGTCTGAGACTCGGCAGAGAGCGGTCGCTTACTTCCCCCCTATAACTAGCACGTCTTCCCGTTGTGCCAGCGTTTTGGCCGGGAATAAAAGACGTGCTTTCCCCGGTTAGGACGCGAGTTAGGGCCCTCCTCTGACCACCGCACGGGTCAGAGGAGAAGATCTAAGCCAACACGACGAACACCGCACGTTGAGGGCCATATGAGCGCACTATGCTCGGCCAGAAACCACACCTAGGAACGCATTTTAGGGATTTTTAAAGGCCCTTTTGGCCTAAAAAACTTCACTTTTTGTGGCCTTCGGGCCTTGTTTAAATTAACCTTGTACAACCAAGCCACGGCCCATGTGGCCTTTCATTTTTAATAGGGGCTTAATGCCCAGTTTCGTGGTTCAGTATCTTATTGGGGTTTTGTAATGAAGCTTGGAATTTTGAGTGGGGACCCACCCCTGAGTTGAGGTAGGAGGTCCCTTGGTCACGACCTCGTATACAGAACTGAGCTAACTTAGGGACTGTCTTTCCCCACAGCCGGCAATTAGGGATTGCCGGCCGCAATTGCAAAGTAGGCGCTACCGATGTCACAAAACGTTGTTCGTAACTGTCTGTAATTGTGAATCATAACCTTGTGTAGGTCGGCGACCAAAAAATATTAGGAAACTAAAACTCAGAATCGTCTCTAACCATTAATTATCAGTTGTTTCAAGGGGAATAGCCGACTTCCCCGTTGTTAATTTAAGTAACTGGAAGCTGTCCTTAGCGGAAATGTGTGTGTGATTTGTTTTAGTAATAATTGCCTAAGCAATTATTACTCGTTCCGCTTTCATTCAAATTACCAAAGTTTCAAAAATCCAACAAAGTTTTCTTTTATCAAATTTATCAAAGTTCCAAAGTTCACAGTAAAATACTAGGAGGTGCAACTCAAATTTGTGGCGGAATTAGGGCTAGAAATATGCATACTATAGGTAGGTAGACGATATTAAGGAGTAGTTAGGCCTTATTATGTCTGTGTAATCGTATGTGTCAATATTGTAGTAATTTGTGGTGTGAATGAGACCCCCCAAATTTACGAAAGTGGCTCCTTGAGTAAACCCCTCATGGAGCGTGAGGTTTCAAGGCCAGCCCTGTTTTGTAGAGTGTAAGTTATGAATCAAAATCGGATGATTGCTAGTGTGCGCGAGGGCATACCATGTAAGCCCCCTTGTCTGATAAGGGTATTGGGACTGCCAGAGTGAATGAGTGAAATATTCAGATGGTAGGCAGGAAGAATGGGCCAAATTGAGTAGCAATTTGGACCCAAAACCCGGATAAATTAAAGTCAGTAATGATTGTTGGTTGGATGTGTAATCACTGTGAAAGGGCTATTTTCGGAGTGAAAATCGTAGAAAAATTTACATAGAAATGTTGGTATATTCGGCGATTCAGAGCAGGATTTGCAGCCTAGGGTCACGGGGACCCCGAATTAGGTCTGCCAAGCCTGTTGGATTTCCGGTCATCCGTGTAGGTTGCCCTGCGATTAGGGGCGGATGAGCCGCATTCATGGAATCCAGAAATAGCCGAATCAGGGCTATAACAGAGTAATTTAAATTTACACGAAATTAATCACAGTTTAGCAAAAAAGTGTTGGACATCCGATTAGCGGACTAGCAGTCTATTTAGTTCTAGGTAGGAAAAATGCCTGCAGTCTAGTGGTATTAATTAGCTGGAATTCTTAAGGATTGGGAAATAGTTAGGTCTAGTTAGGATAGGGGTATTAAGGGTCTTGGCCTAAAATTAGCATGGGCTCACGGTCGTTACCGTAATCACTTCACTTCCCATGTCAAAGGCCAAAAGACAAGCCAAACTAAAAGAAAAGAAGTAGACCCGTGCTGAGATTCGAACTCAGGTTCTCTGGATTAATAGGCCCAGTGCTCATCCATTGAGCTACACGGGTTACAATTAGAACAAGTTCAAGCTAGCCTATATAAGGAAACAATTTAGCAACCCAGCACGTGTGCAGTCAATTAATGCATTATATGTGCTAATTATGCATATGTGGAAACAAACTTTAATCATGTTTTTCTCACTAATTACTTAACATTTTTTGGTGCTGTAAGCACAAAAAATGTTCAGTTTTTCAAGCTCTACAAGAATATATAGCTTTTACTTAAATTCGTTTTCATCGAAATTTTGCTAATTTATATGCCAGTTTTGCACGAATGCAATTATGTGCTCGTGTGAAAGGGTGGTAGTACGCGCGACTGCCGCCCGGCTGGCTGCTGGGGTTGCCAGCACCGGATCGAATAGCGGTTTCGGCACGTCCCCTGTTAGGGCACTAGGATAAGGGGTAGGTAGATTTAGAAGTAGACGTAGTTCGGTAGGTCGGTAGGTCGGTAAGTAGGGACTGCGTAGAATGGCTGCTGAGACAGTGAGTGAGTGAGTTTTTGTATTTTTGCATAAACTGAGGAAAACTAATCACCTGCGAAAACTCACTCACAGTCAGCCAGTAGGTATTATTGTAGGCTAATTAATTCAGTCCCAAACCTGAAAAAAATACTTAATAGAAATTTTACATTAAATCATCAGATAATTTCAGGTTAACATCAATATTACGTAAGCTCTAGTTGGTTAGCATAAGTAGGTAGGTAGGCATTAGTTAAGACAATTATTGTAAGTATTTAGTAGGTGACCATCTTCCAATATCAGAAATGCACCATAAAACGCCCAGTTTCGTACATGTATTTAATGTAATCTCTGGGTCACGGGAAATGAACCCATTTCCCGTGACAAATCTACAAAATCAGGCCAGACACAGGCCGAAAATGTTAATATTGGCAAGTATTATTGTTTACTCTGAAGATTGTGCAAAATTTGGTCAGAATCAATGTATTTTATATCAAAATGGCCCTAGAAGGCCGGTCTGTGCAAGGAAAGGATGAAAGCAAGTGAAGTCTGAATGTAGGTCGCAAGCAGCGCATTTTTGTACATTTCTCAAGAATCTTTCGTCTAATTACCAGTTCAGTCAGGCCCAGCCGGGCCCAAGGTGGAAACCTTACGAATCAGTTCGCTCAAGCCAGAAATTACGACAAGTTTAACTAGGTTCTGGGACTATAAGTTAACAGAGGCCAGGAAGGGGCCAATTGGTGACCAGAAGTTACCAGGAACGGTTAATATTGTCAAAAAGGCAATAACCCACGGTTTCTAGTCAATTCCTCAATTTGCAAGTTCAAATGGGGTCCAAAATGCACATTTTGGGCCTGGAAACCGAAGGAACGAGTAATGGTTGCTGGGTTCGATTCCCGCACCATAATCTTGTACTAATGGGTTTTAACCCATTTGATTCAGGTGCGGATTGACGTTTTAACCCATTTCATTAAGCTACGCTGCTCTATCCGAACCTGAACTTCCCGTGGATCTTTTCAGCAGTGTGTCTCTCAGATAGTCGTAGTCAGTTGCTCAGTTATTGGACCGCAGAAGTCCGGATCAGTAGTATCAGTCAGTCAGTCAGATAATCAGGATCAGTCATTTTGGAAGGTACATAGACGGCTTGTATTGCCGAGTAGCGGATTAAGACAGAGACAGCGAGCGTAGCACCGCCTGATCAAAGTGGGAGGTTAAACCAGAAACCGCAAAGCCAAAAGCTTAACTCTTGAAAGAAGAACTAAAATACCATTTCTTTGTTTTTACCACATCATGTCGTCAACCGTTTTCGTCATCAGCTCTATGTCGGGAGGCGTTTCTCCCGTGTCTCTGGCCTAAGCGCCACCCCATCCATAGTGAAGAAGAAGAAGCCGTAGATTCGTTGAACTTTGTAGTTGTTTAATTTTCATTAACCAGGAATAAGTAAGGCAGAACCAGGAAACTCCCCATTTTCTCTATTTCCTCAAAAAGCCAGTTCCGTACAGTAACCCTGTCTCGGTGTTGAAGCGGACCTTCGGGAAAGCAGTGTCCAACATTCAGGGACTCACCCATAGACCGACCCCAGGTTTATTTCTGTTAATAATTGATTGTTTGTAGTTTGCTGATTTGTAGTTTGTTAGTCCGTTTGTAAGGACGGATAAAGAGTCGCACAGCACAAGCATACAGGCGCACGAGAAAGCATATAGGTACTTGCTCAGTAGAGTGTTAAAGACAGTGTAATAGTTAGGATAATAGAGACAGAGTTCGAGAAAAGGAAGAAGGAGAAGTCCCACTGAACCTTGTCCCTAACCAAACCTATACCTTGGGTAATATTATCCTAAATTAGGATAATATTAGTAATAAACTAAAAGACGGTAACTGGCAACTCTGGTACAGTAAAGTGTATACTGTACTGATCTGTAATTGTATCTGTTTTGCACAGTTTGTAACGACCCCTGTTATTACGCATATTGTGTTGTCAATTGTCATAGTGCTTACAAGAGTGTACCCATCATACTTGTGCTAAGTTTAATAAACAGTTGGTGTGTCAGACCTAGAGTCTCAGAGTTTAACAGAGAGGCGCGATTGTCTCTGAAAGCCAGGCGCGTTAGCCAAAGGATCGGATCAGGACTACTCCAGGTAAGTTCTGGTCAGGAATCAGAAGACTCATCGTTAATCCAGCGATCAAATTAACGCAAGCGCTGACCCCTCTTGCTGATCAGCTGGAATCCAGTGCAACAAACGAACTCACAAGGAAGACCCCTACAAAGGTTGGCTGCAGGGAATCTCTGATTTTGGAACACCACCTTTCGGAGATCCGGTGCCTAAGTCCGCTTCTATAAGTGGACGTGCTGACCTTCCGTGTAATCAAGTGCAGAGCGACTTCTGACACTAGACCGGAGAGCAGAGCGATTTTTGACTCCGGCTCCTAGCAACTTCATTACACGCAACTTCATTACAAATATTCGAGATATCATTAACAGCTTCCATGACGCTATTATGGTTTAACTCGGTATATAATTGAGTGAAATCAAAAGTATATACACTATACAGAAAGAATTTGCGACATTTTCCTCCGAAAGTTTATTTAACGTATTAAATGATTTCACTACTATTATCAATAATCCTGTACGGATTACACTCGCCATTACATCTGCTAATAGTTTTTGCATAACTTTTTTAAAATAGAATGAATGATCTGATCGTGTACGTTGAAGCAGGTAGCTGCATTTAATGTAAGTTTTAGGAACATTAATTCTATTTTAGTTTTTGTTTCAGGGAGAAGATCAACGGCACAGGAGGCGTGTATGGTCCCTCCTGTGTCCAACATCCAATTCTGAAGTGGATGGAAAGTGGATTTATGGAAAGGATTTTCAGATGGAACATGGATTTATGGAATGGATTTTCAAATGGAACATCTGTCAGCTAAGTTTACGAGTTCATTTCTTTAAGTTTTAAAATAAATTAGATTCAACAACATTATAATATATAAAAATTGAATTAAGACATTCAAGTTGTGATGGGCATGGGGGTGAAAAAGGTCCCCTGTGTCTCTATTGCAACTTGAATTGAAACTCTTCTTCGCTAGTTTGAAGGTTTTTCGTCAGGTATTTTTGAGTAAGTGTGAACTCTAAAACTTTGAAATTTTCTAAACATTTCTTCATTTTCCACCAGATCATAAAAGTGGAAAATTATCCTTTCAAAAATTAAATTTCGAAAGCTTTGCTTGCATTTCAGAGCTTCTCAGACCACATTTTTCAATCTTTCCTATCTTAGAGCTCCGCCTCCCCTACCGTTTCCGTTTCTGCAGCCTATTTTTAATCCCTTTTGCTTTCCGAGCAGCTATCAGATTCCCTCCATCATAGTTGCTATTACCAAGCGGGGGGCAACAGCAGTCGGATTAACGACTGCTGCTGCCTTGGGCGTGACTGCGGGGCGTGTAGATTGCGTGTAGATGAACGTGTAGAACACAGTGAAACTGGTTTCATGGAGAGCGGCTGCATTTTCATATTCGCTCTCGCTGAGAAACGTGCATTCACATACGAACTGTATTTCTATGCCTTACCGTTTTTACTAATCGATATTCTGCGAAAACTCGAGTTTCATTCTAACCTTTTATTTCCCCAATTTCATTTTATCTCTATCTGTCTGGTCTTTCTATTATTCCATCCAATGGCGGATACTCTGTCAAATAAGTCCTCACCTCCCGCCCTGACCATCGCTCAATGGTCGAATATACTTTGTTTCGAACCTACATCCATTATGTTATGAGTGTATGGGTGTGTGCTCTATTCAAGAGCTGAGCCTAATTATTAACGACGATCCCGGAAATCTGTAAGCTTTTTAAGTCTGCAAGCTTTGAATCCCTAAGCTTAAAGCGAAGTCAAATCCCAGATTTTGCCTTTTAGTCAACACGGCAAAATCTGGTGCTATTCCGAGTCAGCTGCCCCCTCCACCCGCTCCGTCCCCTCTCTGTCTGAAGATGTTATCGCTCGTGTTGTCGAGGCCGTTATAAAAACAGCTTCTGAATCTGCGACGAAGGCGGCCTTGGAGTTTGTTAAGGATTATTTAGAATAACGAAGTAAGAAAAACAGTGTTGTGTTGTGTTGTGGTGGTCGGACTGCCGGACAAATATCCCAACAAACCAATGGAGCAAAACCATGCAGATTCCGATAAGATCGGGGCTTATGGTGACGCTCTTGGCATACCGAAGACCGCCGTCGTCTCCACTTTTTGTGAAGGTCGAACGCCGGGAAAGAGAATCTTGAAGGTATATATGCTTTCATGACCGGTATGTCACTGAGCGGATGTGCTTTTTGAAAGGTGCCATTCATTTGCTACAAACGGATAAGAACTATGCCAAAAAAAATTCGGCCATTTGTTCGTGGTGATCTGACCGAATCCGATATTGCTGCAGACAGAGAGCTACGAACAGAGCTGTTTCGTCGCAGGGAGATCCAAAAGAAATCCTTGATCATCATACGTGGGATTATCATGGAACGCCCACCCAAACCTGGTCCTGAAGAAGTCAGCGAAGACCCAACTACTGGATCTGATGGCTCTGCTGGGCCTAATCCTAACAATGATCCACCGAATTCAGATTCGGAAAACGCCTAATAGCCAATCATTGGCATCCTGAGAAGTGTTTAGTTGGGTTTATATTAGCAAACTTTCGTAGTATAAGAAATAAAATTCCTGAATTTGGCTATGAAGTGTCCTATAATATAAATACTCTTTACTGTATTACTGAAACGTGGTTATCTTGCAGTTTTGTTGATACATCTTTTGATTCATATTAACTTCGCATATAATTCATATACGCTCGGACGATTATGTGGAATTTGAAAAGGATTATGTGGAGAGGTTTGATTCTTGTACCTAAATTTTTAAAATTTAATATTATTGAAATCGTCAGTAATGACGTTCTGAAGTAATATTTTGCGACATCTTTCTTGGAAAAGATAACACTTTTAGATTGTCTGCGGTATACTGAACACCAGCGGTGAACACAACTATTGCCACTCCTGTTCTGGCAACCCAATTCATTGAGCATTTTGACAATTACTTGCTTAAACTGGTATTTGGTGATTTTAACTACCCAATGATTAATTGGTCTGATACCGATAGCCTATCTGATTTTAATCCTGATTTCTGTATTGCAATGTCTCAACTAGGGTTTACTCAATGGGTACACTCTCCAACTCATGAAGACGGTAATATTTTGGATTTAGTCTTTACCAATGATATGGACTTTATCTCAAATATCAAGTGTGCTGTATTCTTTCTTAAATTTGATCACTTGAAAGTCTCCAGATTGCTTGGTCCGTTTCGACTAGTCAATTCTAAAGTATATCTGGAAAAGAAATTCTACAATCTTATTCTGCAACGCATGCAAACATTCTTAAATAACGTTAACTGGCAGAATATTCTGAATTCTAATCTAGAAGTTGATCAAATGTGAGAAATCTTTTTTCATACCAAGATTTGGGAATGCTTGGACCTATTTGTTCCCATAGCTAACATTTGTAGCTTAACAAATAATAATTGTTTCTGGTTTGTATCAACTATTAAGCAACGTAAATGGCAAACGCATCTGCACAAAAACTTTAAGCGTAATCCTTGCAATAGAAATGGAAAGACATGGCTTACGGTCGCTCGTTCTACCAGATTAGCGAAGCGTAAAGACTTACAGAGACATGAGCAAAACTTTCTCCTTAGTCCTTGTCATAGGATAACGTGGAGGGGGAATGGGGGTGCAGACCCCCCCCCAGACCGACAAAAAACGGGTAGACCCCCTCAGCGAAAAGGAAAAAAGGGCAGACCCTCTCATCCAGAAAGGAAAAAAGGGTAGACCCCTCAGCGAGTTTTACTAAAAATTGCTAATTTTTTAGCAAATTTTAGCGATTTTTTCAAAAACATTCTTGAGAATCGCTAAAAATTGTCATTTTTACTAATTTTTGGTCAAAAACGTTAAAAGTTTGCAGTTTTTACTAATTTTGGTGCAGACCCCTTTAAAATTTTGGAATTTTCCAGGGTTCACAAAACATCTAAAACTTATCCGAAAAGCCTGCCAGTTTCCGCGCGTGTTGGATCAGATCCTCTTGTATAGTTTAATTGTACATTATATGTACCTTTATTAAAATAATCGTTGTTGCTTAAAATCTAGTTGAACATTTTAATTGTTGCTGCAATAGAACGGAACAAATGGGATGTGGCTTTGCAAGGATATGCGATATTCACAGGGTAGAGGTCGGAGAAAACTGCGCTGATCATCAAAACTTGATATATTGAGTTAATACAAACAAATTGTGTGTTAATTTCGTACATTTTAGAGCAGAAGTAGTGCCAATAACTCATGCGAATGAAACAACTTAATACAAAATTTCTGCTTTTATTTGTGATAAAACTGGTAAAGTTAGCACTATTTTAGTTCCAATGTGTTTTGTCTTTAATCATTATTAGCATCGATTGTTTTGCAGAGAACGATAAATTAGCTCTAATTTATAAAAAATCTGCTACAAAAAGTTTAAAATTAGCACTTTCTCTGCAGGCAAAGTTGCGTTAGGGCGCCCAGTGAGTGCGTTAGGGCGCCTGATTGTTTTCACGATAATAAAGTGTTATTGGGAATGAAGATCTATTATGAAAGTGTTAACGTAATGCACAGTTTAAAAGTATAAATAGAGGGGGTCCGCATTAATGAATGTATGTAGCCTGTTCTCCGAAAACGAAAATTTTACTGCTGAAATTTGAAAGCACAAATTAGTTTTAATTAATGAAAATATATCTGTATAGTGGAGTGTCAAAACAAAATCTTTGTTTACGCGCAAAAAATATGATAAGTTTATGGAAACATGAAAATTCATGAAATCTTAGATTTTGATTTGACTTGATTCTTTGATTACAACTTGGAACACGATAATGGTGATTATTTTACAAAAATTCAGAAATAAAAATAATTTTCAATTAATTTAAACTGATTACTGATTTAAAGTTTTAATGTTATTTAAAGATTTCACTAATTGTTCTCCTCTATTTGTACTTTAAACTGTATATATAAGTACTATGAAAGAAACAGATTCGGTTGTTTCCTATTGGAATAGTCGCCTCATGACGCATAGAGTTGGCGCCCTAACGCACATATTGGGCGCCCTAACGCACCATGTCCAAAAATTGAAAAAAGCGCCCTAACGCACTATAAGGGCGCCCTAACGCAACAGGCGCCCTAACGCAATACAATCGCACTGGGTACACTCACTTCTTGAAATTTCGCGTGTCGTCATGAATGACTAACTGTGACGTCATATTGTCAGCACTGTCAGCTTTTGTCCTATATATACTCTTCTCTCGAAATTTTGCGTATCGTCATGGATTACTGACGAATCTCGGAAAGAGAAACATTCTATATAACACGAAGTCTTATACAAAACTGAAATTAACAATCCATGAATACAAAACCCAAAATTTTCACAACCGACCAGTTTATCCAGCCTCAAAAGATTCATGGGTGTAGCTCAGCTTTATATTTGTGCTATTTTATTCCTATCCTCGTGCTAATACTTACAAGAAAAGATGCCAAACTTTGTTGGTCAGCAGAATGTGCCTCTGGCCTTGCGTTGGTGGAGACTCTACTCGCATTTCTACAAACGTGGGGCCAACCGTTGTCTGAGAGAATGAAGACAACTGGAAATTGAAGATGAAATGCTAACTAGAAAATTGAAGCGAAGCAGCAAGAAAGATGAATAGAAACCAGCTGAGCAGTTGGTTAGTGCATATTTACCTCCCCAAGTATTTTACAAAGTTCGCTCTAAACCTTTTTAGATTGTTCCTTTGGTTTTGCTAACGTTTTCTCAACTATAGATGGGTGACCAGCGGATGGGACCTTCTGT
>JASAND010020764.1:0-10049 GCA_030248195.1 Trissonchulus latispiculum | reverse complement strand
ACATGGAAGGACGCCACTCGCCACTCGTGAACTGGTCTTAACCTCGCCTAAAATGCGTAAAATTGGTACATATGTTTAAGGTTAAAAGGTGCTCAAACACCGAGATTTTCTAGCCTAACAGACGAGTCTAAACTGAAGAAATTCCCGCATTAGTTTTAACATGATTGATAGACCAGAACCCGAAAAGTTGGCAATATCCGGGCCTTTAAAATGAGTGGACGGAGGCGCCTGAAACCTGGAGGATGCAGACATGAGGCCTCTTTCCTTAAGTTCGTGCTTCCCTTACATTTTATTCCAGTATACTTTGGAAAGCTGTAACTTGTTTTTAATATTCAGAATTATAAATTGAGCTCTCAATTTCAGCTCTACATCTTCTGCGTTGTTTGATGCCATTGCAGAGTGTGTGCCTAGCTTGTGTCGGTTGCAAATTTACTGACCGCAGGAAATTTTGTCAAAACGTATGAAAAACTTTGTGCAAAATGAAAGTCGTACACAGTTGTATACAGTGATTTTCTGAGATAATTTGCTAGTGACGGTTTTTGATTATATAATTGGTAAAAATATCGTTTCAGTGTGGAGAAATTGAGCATTTACTGCCAATTTCTCATTTCCATCCAATTTTGAAAAATCATTGCTCTTGATTGGAGGCTGCAGGAGCGAAAATAAAAACCTTTCCAAATCCACCCACTCGGCTGTGGAGCAATCTTCTGTCCAAAAATTTGGTCGCTTTTTTTGTCAAATTCAGTTAATCGACTGATACTTTAGACTAATTTAATGTAAAAAGACCCTAATTAACCTAATTAATTTATGCAGCTTTCAAAACTCCTTCAATTTGGATTCTAAATTTGCCTTGTTTGTGGTGGGCGCACTCTCGTATCAATTTTGAGAAACTCTGTTTTCGTCAAGGTCTCGTAAAAACCAATTTTTGAACGATAATTATTCGAAAAATTACAACTCAAAAACGATAGAATCTGTAGACTCGATAAGTTTAACACCAAAGTTGTTGAGAGCTTAATGAGTATTAAAAGGTTGTAAGCGCCGCAATTTCTTTTCTTCGTATATTGTAATAGTTGTAGAACTTAAATTTTTGTTTCTCACTGTATGTACCTGTACCTTCATAGTGAAGCCAGCGTTTTTACGGGAAGTTTATCGTCATACCTGATGTATTTTCTGAAAGTTTCAACAAAATCGGACAATAAATGAAACTCCTGCAACCATATGCGCGTAAAGGGAGCACGACCTTAAAGTATATAAACCCAGCTGATGCCACGACCACGGGGGCCTGGTTCCATTTTGTGGCCGTTGATCAGACAAAGTGTCAGAGGACATCCTGTGGAATATCCTTTGGTCGCATCGTAGTCTAGGTCTAGTTCCCTCTTACTTATCAGGTCAACTTAGAAAGTTCTTCATTCATACTTGCATTGATTATCCGTTCTCATCGTTTCCCGTGCAGGCTGCCCAGCTAAATGGCTGGTAAGTACCACATTCTTAGAAAGTTGGTCCTGGAAGTAATCGTGACGTCATGTAGTCAGTCGGCATATTATGCCCTAGTCCTAGACTGGGCAAAAAATGTTTTGCTCAAACCTTAGGACAAAACGGAATTGTTCCCCTTTTTAGTGGTTACGTGTTATATACAACTCCAATTGCTATTGGATGATGCATTTGCTATAGTAGACGTTTTGTTTTTGATTCACTTGGAATTAAGATCAAGTCATTATTATATGTATGTCCTTTTGCGTTTTTTATGTAGAGCGGAGAAAAGAAACTAACTGAACAAGCTGCAGACGTTTGCAAAGGTATGCCAACACTACTGTGGTCCGAGATAGCAAAATATTGTTCAGAATTTGATAAAAACTTCTGAGCCCTTGACCTGGCCAAAAGGAATTTGAATGCGGAGAGTCAAAGCGGAATTTCTGAGGTAGAGCTCTGTAGAATTTTTGCAAATTCGTCTTTCGTCTTATCTTTTTCGGTTACGTTCTGAAACGTTCACTTTTCGTTTATATTCTTCGCATTGTAGTGCGTTCAACTTATATCGCAGCATGACGACATTAATTATAGGGATTGTTTTCGAACAAGAATGCCAAAATTGGTGATGGTGAGATTGAAGGATCGTAAAGAAATGGCTGTAATATTAAAGCCATGAAAGGTTGAAATATAAAAGCATCTTTGGCAGTCGGTGTGTCTATAGATTGTCCTAAAATATCTGAAAATATATACGTAAAGTTATATCTTTTGTTAACTATGCACTGTTGCTTTAGCAGACGTCTTTGTTTTTCCACTGTTACATGTTTTAGTTAAGACCAGTCTCCAGCGACCAAGCAAACCACATACCTGTGATAGGATTGTCAGGCTTTTAGAGGCTTATTTCTCCACAAATCCTGATGACTCTTGGCTTTGTTATATGTGAGTACTTTCGTATGTCATAGCATAGCTACTCCTTTCAGTGACATACTGGGCTAGCACATAGTGTAGCTTCACTCCGTGCGCGCACAGAGCGTAACTACCGTATCCCTCCATATTTGCACTATGTAAATAAAAAAGAGGTGACTGCTTTTCTCTTTTAATGACATTTTACAAAATAATTTTGTACATCATTAGTTCTCTTTCTACTTACAAGAAAATTTATAGAATTGTGTGAAATCAGCTGAAAATTCAAAAAGTAACTAATAAAATAGATTCTGAAATAAATATATTGAAAATTAAATTTATGTACGCTAAATCGGCAGAAACCGTTTCTAAAACGAAACTAACAGTTTCAGTAAAGAGATGATTATTTTCAGTTCTATTTGATACTGGGTTGAGTGATTGATACTATTGAAATAATGCTAATGTTTAATGCCAATATGACAAAAATCTTAAGTGTTTGCGGAAGTCTTCTTATGACCCAAGACTTTAACATCGAAATTAATATTGTAACTTTAAAAATCAAAAAACCATTAGTTTGTAAACATGCTGTGCCACACAATTCCAACCATGTCTGTAAACAAGTTAATTACCGTCTGATACAGTACTGATATCTGATACAGTACTGATATTACCGAAACAGATTGAACAGAAATCAGCCTAATCATCTCTTATCTGAAAATTTGTTTTCTGCTAGGAGGGATGTTCTTTCTATGAGGATAACTTGCTATGATTTTAAAACTTTAGTTATGTTTTAGAAACGGTTTTTGCCGATTCGTGCTGTTGAAATTTGAACGTACATAAATTTAGTTTTCAATATACGTACGTATTTCTTTTAGAATTTATTCTATTACTTACTTTTTAAATTTTGAATTTCACACAGTTTCATAAATTTACTTTGAAGGAGAAAGAGAACTAATGATGTACAAAATTATTTTGTAAAATGGCATTAAAAGAGAAAATATATATATCTATATATATATATATATATATATATATATATATATATATATATATATATATATATATATAATGCAACAGAGGGATGCGGTAGTTAAGCTCTGTGCGCTCGTGGAGTGAAGTTACACTGTGTAATAGCCCAGTATGTCACTGAACGTAGTATCACTTGGTCATCTACTAATCTCAATCCGCAATTGTTCCATAAAAATTGTAATTTTGTCATAGCTGTAAAGGAAAGGTTCATCTCTGCACTGCGGATTTTTAAAACAAAAGTCAAACTTACCATATTCTTTAGTAAAAAGTTTCAGATTATTTCAGCTATGGCCTTGCTCTCCGTAAGATCAACATTATCGACAAGGCTCGAGATTATTTGTGCAAATCCATTCGTCTAAATCCGCTTTTCTGGGAGGCTTGGCTAGAGTTGGCTTGTTTGATCTCATCACGCGAACAGGTTTGCAACATCCAACGGGTCTTATCTCGATTACCCCCCCACCACTCAAACTCCTTAAAACTTGACCAAATGAGCTAAAATTTGGTATGGGTACGTATGTTTTCGACTACGCTGAGTTCAAATATGGCAAAATTTTTCGATTTCGCGAAATTCGTTTTTTCGATTTCTGAGGGGGGACCAAGCGAAACCGAAAAATTTTTGGTTATCGATTTTGCTGAAAAGATGTATATAGGGGTTTTCGGTGTCTTAGAACACGAATCTGAAGTCAGTTTTTCGATTCAGCTTTTCGTTAGATCAGTACAAGCTTACATCTTAAGCTTAAATCTTTAGCTCATACTGAGTTAACGAAAAGCTGATTCGAAAAACGGGCTTCAGATTCGCGTTCTACGACTCAGAAAACCCCTTTATACAGCTTCTCAGCAAAATCGAAGACAAAAAATTTTTCGGTTTCGCTTGATCCCCCCTTAGAAATCGAAAAAAATCTAATTTCGCGAAATCGGAAAATTTTGCCATATTTTAACTCAGCGTAGTCGAAAACTTACCCATACCAAATTTTAGCTCATTTGGTCAAGTTATAAGTATTTTGAGTGGTGGGGGGGGTAATCGAGATAAGACCCCATCCAACAAAGTTTCAGGTTCTTTACGTATACAATATGTAAATATTTTGAGTACGAAAAATTCACTGAGAAGAATGGAACACTGTTGTAAGTACATATGTGCCGAATAAATCGGTGGAAAATGGTACTGGGAAAAGCTGAGAACATGCCCACTTCTCTGTTGTTCTGTATAAACGGACCACAGTGTCATCCAGTGAGAGGCATGTATAAGTAACGTATTGTCCTTTGTCATTAACGAGCAGCTATTTGCTGTGTAAAGGAAGGTTCGATTTCGGAAAGTTTTAGTGAAATCTGCTGTTTTCTAACAGGAACTGATGCCGTTGTCCTGACGCAAAGATGTGCAAAGATGTCCTGACGCACTGCTGCTAACTTTTTATTCTATTCTAGTTGGAAGACATGGAATTGCCCAATCATTGGTTGAAGTCATTCTTTTTGGGTGAAGTTTTTATCAGGCTGCACCTGGCAACCGATGCATTGCGAATTTTGAATTCCCATCAAGAATCTGCTCGATCTGCTTTCAAGGACTGGCCCTATTTGCTTGAACGCTTGGCTGCTGCTTATCATTCTCGAACTCCTCAAGGTAGGACTGGAAGCTACTTTTCATTTGAAGAGTGACTGGTGACGGAATTTGATTAAATTAATTTTAGTTTAACTAAATTAAAGATTTGTGAAAATTGCCAGCACGTTTTTAATCTTTGTTTTCTTATCATTTCAGGTTTAGACGAAATTGTGGAAATGTTTGAGCGAATCCAGGAGATTGATCCCTATCGTTTGGATGGAATTGATCTTTATTCCAATACTTTGTTTGTTAAGGTAACGCTCCGTGTTACAGCTTTCTTCTGTCACCATTTACCTTAGCTTTGTGAGATCCTTTTTGAACATTTCTCCGCCTTCCTTGATAGCATGATGCTTGTCCTTGTCTTGTAAATTTGTTTTTATTTAAATTTGTCCTGTTTGATCGATGGTAAATATTACTTTTTTTCTAACAATTGTAAAAATTTGCTGATTTTCAGAGTATGAGAGTAGAATTGGCAAATTTGGCTCATCGTTTGTTTGAAGATAATAAATACACAATTGAAACCTGTTGTGTAGTAGGTTCGTCTGTGAATATTGATCTCGTTTTGCATGTTGTATAATCCTCTCTCACAGGATTAATGTTTGACTAGATGTCCGTAGTTTATTATTGTGCATCCTTTTGCTGGAGAAACAAGACACAGATTCTTTCCGTTGTGGTTGAGCAGGAGCAGTCTTTCCTGAGTGCAATGTAAAATCATTGGATCGTTTTTGCTAAAACTCTTCCGCGCGCCCCTCCCCCGGAAAAAATGCTAAAAAATACCATGCTTCTTGGGAGAATTGGGTTTCTAAAGATTCTCCTAAGCTACGATGCGAGTGCTGTCCACCAGTCTTAACTTTTCTCCTGATTTAAAAGCAGTACCAGCACCCCTTTATTAGAATTTTTGTAAACGATTTATGTGGGTCTCCTGGCTCCTGGACATTTTCCTAAGTATCCACTTATGAGAATCATTTGCTCAACTGCTCATCAACAGTGAGAGTACGAGACGTTGTGGTCGCTTTATTTTTTAACAGAGCAGACGGAGTGGGTGAAGAAAATGAACAATATGATTCAAAATGTTGACGTTTGATAGTTGCACAAATCCTGATAGTAATAACTGTCGTCCATTCATTTCTAGGAAACTATTTCTCGATGCGCGGTGAGCATGAGCGCGCAATCACCTACTTTCAACGAGCTTTGAAGCTGAATCCGCGATACAGTGGTGTTTGGGTGCTAATCGGGCACGAGTTTATGGAATTGCAAAATCAGGCGGGCGCTACCAAAGCCTATCGTAAAGCGATTGGTATGCAGCATTCACTGTCTAATTTTATATGGTTGAAGAGTTTTCAAAAACGTACGAACAGTATGAAATGAAATGAACTGATTAATTGATAAAATAATATGAAATGAAATCCACTGATTAATAACGGAATTGTATAATAGAATGCCCAACTTTTGGGACATGTAAAGTTTACTGTAACTCATTATCTTATTGCATTGTTTATGTAAATAAGTATGATTTTCCCTGCAAAATGGATTGGCTTATTTGTTTTTCTACTATTCAGATTAGTTGGACCTGGTGGTCCTAGTGGAGGTAATTACTTGAAATGAAATGAAATGAACTGTCTAGTAGGGCCATTGTTTAGTTATTATTGGTTGCGAGAATATTTGGTGAGTAACTGCCAGTATGTCACACTGACTTACTTACTTCACTTATTGGCCCAGACGATTTCCGTCCATGAAAGCCGCTGATCCATTGACAATCCTTCTCCATGACGATCTGTCTTCGGCAGTCCGATACCAATCCCGTAAACCCAGCTTCTGTACGTCATCCAGGGCTACATCGGACCATTGCTTCCTTGGTCTGCCTGGCCTTGCCAGAGCCCGTGGGCCATCTGGGATCCATCCAAACAGCATCCGTTTAGGGATCCTGTTTTCAGTTTGTCTAGACACATGACCCAGCCATCGTAATCTCGACTTAGCTAGGCTGTCCTTGATAGGTGGAATACCACACGCATCCCTCAATGTCGCAACCGGGACATGGTCTCTGAGTGACACCCCCATAATTCGTCGCAGGCAGTTGTTTTGGAATACTTCTAGGCGTGTAGTGTCTGTTGTTCGAGGTGCCCAAGACTCGCAGCCGTAAAGGAGAACTGCCAGCACAGAAGATTTGAACAAGCTGAGCTTAACGTGTAATTGCAGGTCGTGATTATTCCAGATGTTAGAAAGTTTGCTGAAGGAGACACTTGCTAGCCTGATTCGATTAGTGATTTCATCGTTCAGCTGTCCATCTTGCGAGAAAACACAGCCCAGATACTTAAATTCTGTAGCCGTTTCGATGTCTTCGCCGCCAACCTGGAGGACAGGGTCATCAGGTTCATCAGAAAAACAGACGGCCTTCGTTTTCGGACAGCTGATCTCTAGACCCAAGGTCCCACATACTGCAGCAAAACAACTTACAGTCTGGTTGATGTCAGCTGGAGTTGTTGCAATTAAGGCAGCATCATCAGCATACAACAGGGCAGTTATGGTATCCATGAAAGACTCTTCGCTCTTACGCTTCTTACCATCAGGAAAAACTTTTCCCGGGATTGAGAGTAGGGAGATGCCCCGATAGTTATCACAAACTGACTTGTCTCCCTTGTTATGTAGCACAGATAAAACCGCCTTGCATCATTCCGCCGGACACACTTCAGCACGCCAGCAAGTAGTGATAATACTATGTAGCCATATGATTGCACTATCTCCAGCATATTGAAGCATTTCACTGGTGATCCTGCAAATTCCAGGAGCTTTTCTACGTTTTAGACTCCGTACTATGGTCCTGATTTCGTCTATGGTTGGTTCCGCCGATTCTTCTTCTGGCAAAGGTTGACGATTTATATCACGCAATAACTCCTGCAGTTTCAGACTATCAATATTTCGTTGTATTGAGTTGAGTAAATGTTCGAAATGATTCTTCCATCTCATCAACTTTTCAGATTTAGATTTCAGAGGTTGGCCATCTCTCCCCTTCAGATCGTTTGTTGCAGAGGCCGGCTGCTTCCAGAATATCTTCAGTTTAGAGTATACTTCATGCCACCGGTTAGCATGGTAATCACTGTCAATCTCGGCTGCTAATGACCTAAAATATCTGTTCTTATTTTTTCTGACTGACGTCTTCACTGCGCGCTGGAGCTACTTGAAGCGCTGATTTAGCTCCTGTTGTCTGTTCCCAACGGCAGATAGTTGTTGGCTACGTACTGCTCTCTTCTGCTTGCACAGTTCAATAGTCTCAGGGCAGATCCAGTTAGGCTGGCAACGATTCTTTCGCCCAAGCACCTCTGCAGCAGCAGACGTCAAAGCCGCTTTCAAGGTTGACCACTTTTCTTCAACGGAGACATTTTCACCGTTAGCCTGCAGTATCGGCAGCTTCTCATTCACGGACTGACGGTAACGATTTGCGCATTCTGGAGAAAGCAGTTTGTCTGAATCAAACTGGATCAAGGTCCCGTTTCCGAGATCGCAATCTGAATCTGATGGGCGCCACCAAAAGCCGATGATCCGTTCCTCTTGAGAGATCTGTGACGCCAGGCATGTTGGCACTACCCCACACTCGGCAGTCTCTGGCAGCCGAATTGAACCGGCTACTGAAACATATAAAATCCAGGGTCTTATTAGCCAGTCCAGTGTTAGAATACCACGTTACCTGATGTGCTCGCTTATGCCTGAATGATGTATTCATTATTCGCAGGCGGTTTCGGTTACACAAGTTTACATGCTTCAAACCGTTATCATTGGACTGTCCATGGCAGAAGGGACCTGTGCTGCGCCCATTTCGTCTTTGATCAGCTCCAACTGTTGCATTCATGTCACCGCACAAGGCGACGGCATCCGAATTTGGTAGCTTTCGCAAGAGATTAGCCAGAGAACAATAGAAAGAATCCTTTGCAGCCACATCACTACAATTTGGGGGGGCATAGCAACATATCTTTGTCCAGCATTGACTGGGTGGGTGTTCAGGCGAACACAGAGCAGTCTATCCGGGTTGTCATCATCGTTAGTACACTCTCTCACAGCTGGCTGCTTGGATGATATTTGGCAATTCCAACTCCGTGGGTGTTCTCGTTCCATCACCTTTCCCACTGAATTCAATTGTCTGAGTCAGTTCGGTATGTCTGCTACGTCACAGGCCACTCCGTTTCCTGCAGACAGCATATGTCAACCTTAAATTGCCTCAGTTTGTTAATCAAGAACAGGGATGATTGATCATCATTCAGATTTAGAACATTCCAAGTTCCAAGCCTAACTTCACCTTTAACCATTCTCAGTCAATATCAATGGGAAGTTCGAAAGCCTCAAGAAATTTATTTAGTTCAGGGCAATATTTTCACTTCCGAAACCCGAAAAAGCGAGGAGGCTTCTTCATCTAGTTGGTCGAGTAACAATGGCAAACGCTGTTCGGTTGCTTCAACTCCTGTTTGCAAAAATCCACTGAAATCTAGGGCCCAAAGAGACTGTAGGAGGTTATGACCAAGTGTCTGTCAAGAAGAGTTAGATTTTCCATACAGCATGGTATACGCGAGGGATAGCATCTCAAACGTCACGCACCGTTGCCCCGCACAGCGCTAAACGCAACAGAACTGACACCCGTTTAGAACGGCATCTCACCGCCATTCATCCCTTCAGCACGGGGTCCACACCTTGGGATTGGCCTCGGGGAGGGAAGTCGGGATCGGATCCACAGCTACACTATACTCTCACACGCCACCATGAGGAGGTAGGAACTCAGGGAAGATGAAACGGGGGAAACCACGAGAACCTGAGAGAGCCACCTGTCCCATCTACCACAGGTGCATGGTGCCGGATCGCACCTCTCGCCCTGTCGGGGCGGACCCAAATTTATCGAGCTGGGCTGAGCTCTAGTGCCCCGATTAGCTCATTCTATCCGCATAGAACGGAGCAGACAGACAGTCCCCAGGTGCGCCGGGGAAATCCTCAAGACTCTGTCGTGCCACCAAAGCCTATCCGTTTCGACTTTGGCGACGGTCAGGATTTCCCACACGAGGAGGCCCAGGCACTAGCA
>JASAND010020763.1:0-18078 GCA_030248195.1 Trissonchulus latispiculum | reverse complement strand
CACTTGCACCTGAGAGAATTACCATAAGTGAGCAGATGATATCGCCATACAGTAAGGAGCAAGGAGGGTACATGCGGTGTGAGAAGTTAATACCTAACTTACGTAATAAGACTCGTTACATCATACACAAGCATACCCTGGAGCAATACATAGATCAAGGGTTAGTGCTTAGGAAGATACATAGAGGGGTGGCCTTTGAGGAGGATGCGTGGATGAAGCCTTACATTGAGTTGAATATGGTTAAGAGGGCAGCGGCGAAAAGTAAGTTTGAAGAAGACCTTTACAAACTGATGAATAATGCGGTATTCGGGAAAACGATGGAGAACGTCCGCAACCATGTAGATGTTAGACTAGTCACGTGCCCAGAGAAGTTTGAAAAGTTAGTTGCAAACCCTAGGTACAAGGCTTGTGAGGCATTTTCAGAAGACCTGGTAGCAGTGCAGATGCAGAAACGTACAGTCAAGCTATGTAAACCCGTATATGTAGGATTCACTGTACTTGAACTATCAAAATACCTCATGTACAACTTTCACTACAACTACATGAGGCAGAAGTATGGTGACAGGGTTAGCTTACTGTACACAGATACGGACAGCTTTTGCTACCATGTGACAACCCCTGACGTATATCAGGATATGAGACAGGACATTGACCTATTTGACACCAGTAACTACCCTAAGGACCACCCACTTTATAGCAGTGCTAACAAGAAGGTGATAGGTAAGATGAAGGATGAATCAAGGGTAAGCCAATTAGTGAGTTTGTAGGATTGAGGGCAAAGATGTACAGCATCAGGTGCGAAGGTGATGATAAGACAGCAGCAAAGGGACTTAATAGGTCAGTCCGACTAAGGCACGAAGATTATAAGCGAATATTAATGCATGGAGGTAGAACCCGACATATCATGAGCAGTATAGATAGAAGAGGTCATCAATTAACTACAGTACAGCGGTGTAAGGTAGGATTAAACGCCTATGATGACAAACGTTATATACTTGACGATGGTATCCATTCATTTGCATATGGACATGTATTGATTGAATAAACTATATGATTGTTTTATATCATGTATTGATCGAAGTACTGTATGCATATGCGTATTGAATAAATAAAGAAATGATGTGTTACTAAGCCCCACAATTGTCCTCACATATACTACTTAGGATTTTAAGGCTAGTTAGCATTTCAAGGTCATTTAGGCTGTCACTTAATGGCTAAGTCAAAAGAAGTGAGTAAAGCTCTTATGGTTTAATATCAAGACTATTGTGTAAAGCTCATAGCCAGTTCAAGCCAAAACTATTAGCTAAGTGTGCCAGAACCCGGGTTTGTATACTACTAAGGCTAATTTATAGTAATTATTTTTAATTTTAATTATTAATGATGGTTATTATTAGTAAACTATATTATTAAATGCGTCTGTTGACGTTAAGACATCAAAACTTTTCAATGCCCTTCAAACTTGCTTCGTGACCTGTGCATTTGATATTGTGTTCTCATCATGAATCATTCGTTTGTTGTCTCCTGAGCACGAAGCACAGTCTCCCGTCTCCCGACTACAAAGCATCGTGGTCCGGGCTTTAGACTATAATAGCATTCAATACAAATTAAACCAGTAGTTTTCATTGGATTGCAAGTTTACTCAACAAACTCGATACGCTGATAACGCAAACTGAGTATATATACATATCATGAGAATATATATATATACATAAGAATATATATATATATAAGAAAATATATATATATATATATATATATATATATATATATATCATATATATATATACATAAGAACACGGTCGAATTTCGTTAATTCAAGGGGTTGATTT
The DNA here is from genome assembly GCA_030248195.1 of Trissonchulus latispiculum. Taxonomy (NCBI): domain Eukaryota; kingdom Metazoa; phylum Nematoda; class Enoplea; order Enoplida; family Ironidae; genus Trissonchulus; species Trissonchulus latispiculum. Next base: position 16,249 of record JASAND010020763.1, on the reverse strand, counting down.
ATGGAGGCGATTACGAGCATCGGATAGTTAACCTCAGCCTACACATCTACAGAGTAAGTCAGGTGTCTAAGTCAAGTGCATAATACATAAGAACATGACAGCTGTCATACTCTATGTAGGAAGCGTGACACATCCTCTGCACGTTAACGGCTGACGCCCCCCCCCGCAAACTGGTACTCAGGCGAAACAGAGTAAGCTCACTCTATGCTTATGTATTAAAGCTCGAAAACACAAGCAGTGCGTGCGCAAATTTTGTCCGTTTCAAGCGTGATGGGTCCAATTCAGCGAGTCAGCCCTTAGCGTTCAGCAGATGTGTAACACTCATAATACATAGAGTATGCCACATGTCATACTTTTATGTATTGATATGTATATCCTCTTGCATCTTGCTCTTATGTAGTATACATACACTCTTTGAAACCATACAATAAAAATCTATTTTACTGAATAAAACACACACAGTGAGATCATAAAGAAATGCAACACCAGTTCAAATTGAAAAATTCTTAGGATTATCACAAGTCGTATTAAATCACTGTTCCAAACGACGGGGGCTGGACAGTGGACAGACTCAAGGAACCGGTAAATGACACATACTATCATCAGTCCCATCAAAACACAGTCTACACTTTGGAGTCTTAGCCAAATCCTTGGCCAACTGCCCGTTCTTATCAGGACAGTCCTCAGCTCCGGCCGACAGGAGACACTTGACACTGTCCACACAACCGTTGCCTGATGCGAGATGTAGTGCTGAACAAACAAACAAACAAACAAACAAACTAGAATACCGGAAGCAATGGACAAATCAGAAACGCCAAAATGCTCAGCACCTGGCACAGGTAAATCAAACGGTCATACGCAGGAGCCCTCTCCTCTCACACACAATGGGAGTACTCGCATAGTAGCGCACTGCTACAACAGGGGAATTCTTCCAATCGTTTTTATGCCATCACGGACTATATTACTTTATGTGAACACAAACAAAATTAAGATAACACTTCTAAATGTTTGACAGGCACTACCAAACACCAAACAAGTATCGGTGGTTTCACGGACGCTTCACTCCCTCAAAAGCTGAGAAACGTACCTACTGAAACTTTGAAAGAACTTTCAAAAAGACTACCTGTCGACAGCTACGGACTGATTAATTTAGCAGACTCATTAATTACGTAATTGTTTGCTGAAATGAGCGCTCAAACGCTTCTGTAGTCTAGACGCGGACTTGTAAGTTAGCACCGAACGATTGCATAATGCATACAACACAGGATACGCGGAGGGGTGGAGCTCTGCAGGAGTCCAATGAAATAGTATTACCTGTTCTGAAATAAGGTTTAAATCATTAGTTCGTCATGTTAAAGTGAGTGACAAGACAATACTTAGAATGTTGAAAAGTGCTTATTGCAGGTAACCGTAGTGATACACTTTTGACATAAAACGGTCCTTGATTTCACCGATTCGAGTCGGCCTACTCTGGACCTGGGCCGGCGGCCAGCCGCTCTAGACAGGGCCAGTGCACAACACTACTTTACGTAATACAGAAAAGGGTTACCCAAAATCCTATTGAAGTTAGGGCAAATCTTAAAAAAATTATTGGACACGCAATACGCGCCATAGCGGAAACGTTTTAACATCGTTGAATTCAGCAAAGTATTTAGCATGATTTATCTACACGCAATTTTTTCGATACCAGTATATTGGAATTTTGGGTCAAAATGCAGGGCTGCCGCGCGACCTTTCTCAGAAAAAAGGAAATAAAAAAGGAATTTTGCACCAGAAAAAAAGGAAAAAAAAGGAATTTGTCCGATAAAAAATAGGAAATAAAAGGAATTTTCAGACATAAATTAATAACGCTACTGAGCAAAAATTAAATTTTTTTTCATTTTGAACAGCCACACAAGGTTTGAAACATTTACATACGTTTCTAAGCAAAGAGAATTTAAACAAAAAGCTATATAAAATGCAAATGCGGACGCGTTTCAAGCTTCGTCTTCTTGCTCACAGTTGAATTGTCTCAAGAAATTAATTCAGAGCACTCTTGAAATTCTTGCTACCGAATTTTTCGGCTGCGTATTTTTGTTTTTGACTGCGTATTTTTAAGCTCGACTGCGTAAATACGCAGTATTTTACGCAAAAAACCGTGATCCGCACTTGACCTAAATTCTTGTATAATTACAATCTAGCTTCGTAAAGATTTGAAGTTTAAATTGAGAACACCTTAAGAACAGGTTTTGGAGAATTTATCCTTTAAATATCTAACTTTGAAGCAAAGAAACAAGCAAAGGGGCACAGCACTTCAGAAACTGAATCGGTTATGGAACCATCAACGCTTTTTAATGAAGAAATAGGCCTTCTCCAGATTCCACTGATATCTAAAATTTAGCTTTGTACCCGAAAATAAAAAAGCAATTTATAATTACGAATGGAAATAGAATAAAGTAGAAATGCTAAGCTCAAGATCAGGGGGCTGGAGTCCCCTAATAAACTTATAGAATTTATAGAAATTTGTACCTTCAATCAGGGACGCACTTAGGATTTTGAAAAGGTCGAGCCTACAAAATTTAGTCCGCAGAAGTTGAAAAATTTGATATCTAAAATCCGTGGTGGGAGGGAACCTTTAAAACCGTTCGATAAAAGTTATGGAAAAATCAGCAACTGAGACCTTAAAATTTTTTGAAATTATGAGTAATCTGTAACGGAAATCTTTAAAAACATTTGAAATACGAACGCTTAGTTTTGAAGTTTACCGGAATATACATATAGTAAATTTCAAAAAGTTTAAAACTGAATTGAGATGCAAAATTCTGCAGATGAAAATTAAAAATTCACATCGAAAAACGCGAAAATTTCTAAAACGTGAAGTAGACAAGTGGCGCAGACTCAGAAATGTTTAAGAACTGAGATATAACAGCTGTGCAGGTGCGAAAAATTTTAAAAATTTAGATAGAAGAGCGATGCCGCCAGGCGTAAAAATTTTTAAAAATTGAGAGAAATAAAGATATCTGCAGGCGCGCAATTTTTAATTTGAAATAGAGACTGAGGCACCGCAGGAACAAAAATTTTCCTATCTGTTATTTTATGCTTTAAAAATAGATCGCCTTTTGCTTTCTCTCCAAAAATACCGTGTGGGGTAGAACTAAAAGAGAGGCCTCGGAACCCCCAAAACAATTGCAATCTTGACTTCTAGGCACTTTTTTGGAAAACCTGACTGTGACGTCTATGCATTTTGCCGTCGCATTTAGTGCATTCTGCATATACCTCAAATAGTGCATTTTGCTCAAAAACTCTGCAGCAGTCTATGCACACATTACTAACATATATATACGTTTCAAGATTATATAAACGTTCTATCGAGTATATACAAATTAAATTTTAACTCTTGTCTTTAAGCAAACAAAAAATAAGTCCAACAATTTCTATAAATCTAAATTCGTAAGTCATATTAAGTAAAAATGTATGTAGCTTTAGCTATTCTATAATAAAACTGAAAAATTAAGTTGAACAATATTCCGGCGAAGCCGGAAAATTTTTGGAAATTAATACCGTGAGACTAAATTTTAGGCACATTTTAATCAATTGTCAGAAAATTTTTGAAAAAAAGGAAATAAAAGGAATTTTTGCAGAAAAAAGGAAAAAAAAGGACGACCTCGAAAAAAAGGAAAAAAAAGGAAAAAAAGGAACCGCGGCAGCCCTGCAAAATGTGGTAATTTTTCGAAAACTCAACTTTCAAATTTTGGAAAATTACTTTTACTACGTTAAAGCAGACGCCTAAGCGATTCCGAAAATGAAAACAAAAAATTTTCTATCAAGATCTGAGCCAGCAGTAGTTTGTCAGAGTTGGAAAAGCGCAGAGATCAAAGGATTTTGAAAATCGAAAAATGCTAATAAAAAATTCAAACCTTAACCGATTTTCTTTGTTCTTGCGTCATTCTGCGTGTTTTGAGATGGGAAAATTTTCCTGAAAGATTAGCGTGCATATTCCGGAGAAAAAACCTCCATAATCCGATATTTTCAAACTTTTGAAATTTTTCAAAATTTTCAATTTTATAAAAATTTTCCTCTCATCATGACGATTCAGAAAATATCTAATGTTATGGGTCTCCGATGAATATTAAATGCAGTATAAGTGATCACAATTTTGGGTCAGACTTTAGATATAACGTAGAAGAAACACTTTCCTTTGGCTGCAGCACTATTGGTTGTCCTAAAATTTGGTGCATCACGGTCGGCCAAAGGCGCCGGCCGTTCTAAAACACCAGTTGAGACTTAAAAATCATACACACAGCCAATTATACTTACCGGTTCTACCAAACAAATCAACGGACTGCACATTTAGACCCAGCTGTAGCAGATATGATACAATTTTGACATGGTTTTCCTGAAAAATATTTCAACTGATACTTCTTTTAGAAAATTAAGAAGGAACAACAAGACATCACACGTTTTGGAAATTAGTTCATGACAATATAAGTAATTGCCTTAAGAAAATATTCATAGTCATGTACAAAATTACTGAGTCATCTGCTAACTCAAGAAAGAACTTCGGACGAACACAGTGTGTGTATTACAAACTAATTAGCGCATGTTTCAAGAAGTATTACCAAGAGTTCATAATTTTAGTACGCACCCTTAAGAAGAGTCAGCCACTTGGAGATTTTCCGGGTCTTTCCCATTATCCCCCCCCATAGCTTCGTAGAAGTACTGAAGATGCACAATTTGACGGATTGAGTTGAAATTTGGTAGGGGTATGTTTTCGGACCTGCTGATTTCAAAAATGCAAAAATTTTTAAATTTGAAAAATTTTTTAAAATTTTTAAAATTTTAATTTGGTAAGGGGGGACCAAGAGAAACCGAAAAATTTTTTGTCTTCAATTTTGTTGAAAGGAAGCATATAGGGTTTTCGGGGTCGTAGAACACGAATCTGAAATCCGTTTTTCGATCCAGCTTTTTGTTAGCTCAATATAAGCTACCCCTACCAAATTTCAACTCAATCCGTCAAATTGTGCATCTTCAGTACTTCTACGAAGCTATGGGGGGGATAATGGGAAAGACCCGATTTTCCTACATTGCATCGCACAAAGGTGCATCAATCAGAAAACATGAATGTTCTCCCGATTCAGCCAATCAGAGACTGCAGAAACTCCCTCCTCACCCTTGTAAACGTTTACTTCATTCGCTCTAAAGGGAACAAACATCCATAGGAGACCACAACTGCATGCATGGAAAGAATAGTCCAATGACAAGAGACGTACCTTGGCAGCAACATGGAGCAGAGACTGGCCCTGTCCATTGGCAACGGTCACAGGGTCAATGCTCTCCGAAGGGAGGAAGTCCAGCAGCCATTTCAGAGAGCGGAGTTGTCCGGCCTGGACTCCCACGTGCAGTAAACTATTACCCACTGCATCACATTTCCCAGCATTAGCCTAAAACCAATAACATTATATAGAGAAATAATGAAAAAAGCCTGGCTGCAGTCACTAAGGCCGAAGCCTTAGTCCAAACAGGAGAGAGCCAATGGGCACTGTGAGCGCTCTTACCCAGAGAGAACTAGTACGATTCTAGTACGTAGTAGAACTACGAGAACTACAAGAACATACGAGAACTACTACGTAGTAGAAATAGACCGATTAATGCCTTGTATCCTTCGTGGATCCGCCTGCTGGCCCGCGTTTACCTCATATAACATAATATAATATGTTAATTGTTAAAGTACAAAGTAGCACTAAAATACAGCAAAACAATTATATAGTAAAACAAACACGAGCAATCGGACTTTCGCAGAGAACAGACAAGGAATTAGTTCAAAAATCAACGCTGATGGCTGAACTAACAGATACCAGAATGGACACTTTAAATGAGGGTTGGATCCAGTGGACTCTGCTCTAGGGGCCTTCCTCCTACTGGACATACGTTAATGTCAATGGTAGTCAAAACTTGCTTGAAACAAAATCATGATTGTTAAACCACTGTTTAAAAGTGTATATTACATGCGAAAAAATTAACGGCGACGTAGCAAGAAACTTATTAAAAAAGTTATTTTTGTCTCGACAGGGAAATATCCCCTAATATTATGTGGGGGAAGGTCTAGCTCTATCCTGGACTCTTTCCCGCAATAATAGCATTTCTGTGAGCACCTTACAGCAGCACAGAAAAAGCAGACAGAAACTGACACTATGTTCAAGTAGAGACCGGACAATAGGCAGATGACCAGCGCGCACAGAATCCATCAGCGGAGTGACCCCGCAGGAATCGCCACTGTCCACAAACCCAGGTCCACCGCAACGGATCAAGAGCGACACACACTCCGAATGACCATGGAGTGCTACAACGAAAAAAAACAGAATATGCAAGATAAGGTTAAAAACTGGCACTCCGAAAACAACAAACTAAAAATATATCTCAGAGTATTTTTTACCGAGCGGGGGGTGGGCGGGGGCCCCGAAATTGACCTTCCCCCCGAAAATGCCTTCCCCCCGAAATCGCCCCCTTCCGGGATTTTTGCTCCCCCCGGATTTTCTGGGGACCCAAATTTTCACCAAAAATAGACAAAATTTCAAAAATTCCCCCCCCCGGGCCCCCCTAGAAAAAAACCCTAAAAATACCCTGTATAAGCGCTAGGATCATACCAGCAGTGTGTAGAGGAGTGCGACCATTCCGGCTTCTGGTATTCCACAACGTGGGATCCTCTTTCAGAAGCGATTCCAGGATTGAAGGATCACCTTCTCTGTAACATACGAATCAACGCTGTTGCAATACAGTCCTCAGGACCGCACACTGGAGAATGGAGAATTAAAGGGGTCTACTTCCCTGATGGATGACCTATCGTCAAGTTTTAGCTTTTGGAAAAAATCAGCAGGCTAGAAATGTTCTCGCCGTCGATACTTCGAACACTATTAAATAAGCTACAAAAATGAAATGTTTCATAGAAAAGAGTAATAAGTCCTGATATACAGATTTCGCCGGTTGAGAAAGTAAAGACATAAAGTAAAGTTTGAAAAATTATGAACTCAATACCTTAGTAGCGCACTTTGTCAGTAAATTCTGCAAAATTTTCTGAGGCAGAGCAAAGAAAAGCGCGAAAGTGCCAGAGCAAAAACATTACTTTGGATTGGACCCTTTTAAAATTTTGGCGTGAATACAGCTACTTAGCAAACAACAACAGGCACTGAAAGATTGCAATAACTCTAGTTAAGCTTTGGACCAAACTGCAAAAAATAAATGTAAGGTTTATTGTCAAAATTCACCAGGATAAGAGAAATGTAGCTATGATAGGAGGCTCAAGGGCAAATTTAAATTTTGCAAAGAAAGTAGAAAAAATTAAATTTAAATTAATGTTTTTGAATAATTTAGAGAAAATAAATACACAAGAACCAAAAATGCTCCTTCGTCGCATGTAAAATACATATGAGTACTCTCAGGCAGGTTGTACAAAAACGGAAACTAGCCTGTAAAATGCATATGAGTGGCGTTGAGGTTGTAAATTAAGGAAAACAAGTTGCAACGGCTTAACATATGAGCCTGTCCTACAACGAGGCTCATATTGGCGTATGTCAGAATATAATTTGTCGATATTTGACCTTCATATAAATAGCACGTATATAAAGCTTTTCATTACAAAATTGTCCTTCACACATCTTGCCGCTAAGACATTATACTGTGCATACGCATTATACGGCATGCCACTTTGCGCTCTGACTCAGAGCCATGTGGGGAAAGCATTACGTATGTGAGAGTAGTGTGTGTCATAGTGTTCCGAGAATACAGTAGGTGTGTACTGTACTATAGTGCTTCCGGAAATAGTAGGTGCCATGGTGTTTCGGGAAACATCAGCTTGCAGGTACAGTTCAACTTGAGGTGTCGCAGTTCACTTCGTTCTGTCCATTTCTTTCAAGCCACAATGTTAACATGTTATGTCTATTCATTCGTTTTTTCCTTAATATGATGACCTGATGATCTTTAAGAAGGCTGCACTGTGACGCCAATATGAGCCTCGTTGTAGGACAGGCTCATATGTTAAGCCGTTGCAACTTGTTTTCCTTAATTTACAACCTCAACGCCACTCATATGCATTTTACAGGCTAGTTTCCGTTTTTGTACAACCTGCCTGAGAGTACTCATATGTATTTTACATGCGACGAAGGAGCATTTTTGGTTCTTGTTTTCCATTCTTTTACATATGTATGCGCAAAAAAGAACCAACCAACCAACCAAATTTGACCACTTTTGAAAAATTTCATTTTTGACCGAAAATCGCCTAAGTCTCCACCCCACCCCACCACAGCACTCTACAGCCACTTTGAGCATGCAGTTCTATGACAAAAGTTGCTCAGCTCGCTTAGGGCTTTCATTTGGAACCAAATTTGACCACTTTTGAAAAATTTCATTTTTGACCTAAAATCGCCTAAGTCCCCACCCCACCCCACCACAGCACTCTACAGCCACTTTGAGCATGCAGTTCTATGACAAAAGTCGCTCAGCTCGCTTAGGGCTTTCATTTGGAACCAAATTTGACCACTTTTGAAAAATTTCATTTTTGACCGAAAATCGCCTAAGTCGCCACCCCACCCCACCACAGCACCCTACAACCACTTTGAGCATGCAGTTCTATGACAAAAGTTGCTCGGCTCGCTTAGGGCTTTCATTTGGAACCAAATTTGACCACTTTTGAAAAATTTCATTTTTGACCTAAAATCGCCTAAGTCCCCACCCCACCCCACCACAGCACTCTACAGCCACTTTGAGCATGCAGTTCTATGACAAAAGTTGCTCAGCGCGCTTAGGGCTTTCAGTTGGACCAAATTTGACCACTTTTGAAAAATTTCATTTTTGACCTAAAATCGCCTAAGTCCCCACCCCACCCCACCACAGCACTCTACAGCCACTTTGAGCATGCAGTTCTATGACAAAAGTCGCTCAGCTCGCTTAGGGCTTTCATTTGGAACCAAATTTGACCACTTTTGAAAAATTTCATTTTTGACCTAAAATCGCCTAAGTCCCCACCCCACCCCCCACCACAGCACTCTACAGCCACTTTGAGCATGCAGTTCTATGACAAAAGTTGCTCAGCGCGCTTAGGGCTTTCAGTTGGACCAAATTTGACCACTTTTGAAAAATTTCATTTTTGACCGAAAATCGCCTAAGTCCCCACCCCACCCCACCACAGCACCCTACAACCACTTTGAGCATACAATTCTATGACAAAAGTTGCTCAGCTCACTTAGGGCTTTCATTTGGTACCAAATTTGACCACTTTTGAAAAATTTTATTTTGGACCACCTGACCCCTTACCGACCTGACACCTCAGACGGTCAAGTGGAGCCAGCCCAGCAAAATGGGTGCGTTGTACAGCAAAACCGACACCGGAAATGAGCTGGGCGCACCAGAAAACCCCTATAGAGAAAGTTTTGAGAGGCCAAGTAGAGCCTAGTATGGACCTCCAGGAAACGGTTGCCGACATGACCCTCCAGACGGCAAAGTGGAACCAGCCCAGCAACTTGGGTCAGTCGGGCAGAAAAACTGATATCGGGAACCGATTCTCCGTCCGCAAAAACCTTTGTACACAAGATTTGAGCCTTCCAGGTCGCAAAATAAGCGAAAAAACTAAGTTCAAAGTTGGACCCAAAATTCACCAACTTTGGCAGGCCAGTACCCAAAAATTACGCCCCCGGCAGGAAAATCATATAGCAATTGAACGACCCTGATATGTGTCCTATTTAGCCATATAGGCAGTATTGCCCCATATATAGCCCAGTCTGACTTATTAAGGTGACATTGAAGCATACTTTTTGGCCATTTTAGCGTTTTGACCGACTTTGGCCCAGAGCCAAAAAATTTTTCCGGCCCTGGGAGGCATAAAAACTAGCTTATTTTCTTATTTTTGATTTGTACTACAAGAATATATATGGTTTTCATAGGCAAAAATTTTTTCTATCTGTTGTTATTAAAGCTACAAAACCCCCTTACCAGACGTCAAAGCGGAGAACCGGAAAAAAAACATCACTCTCGTAAGCGATTTTTGGCGTAACTTTTTAACGGAAAGTGGTACGGGGATGAAACTTCGCACACATACTAAACTCGACACGTACAATTTTTTGCGCACATAATCTGCGCAGGATCTGCGCAGGAATCTGCGCAGCTTCTGCGCAGCCTTGTTTTACACGGTCATTCGACCATTTTCACTCATATTATAGGGGTCGCTACCGCGACCCCTATGATACTGTGTTGCACGATCTGGCACCCGACGGTTACGTACATACCTGATCTCAATTCCAGATACCAGGGCACTTTTACAGGGGGACAGTTGGGCGGCCTCCAATCGACCTTCCGCCAGAAATCGCCTCCTTCTGGGCTTTCCCGTGGGATCCTAAATTTTTTAGACCAATTTTCGTAAACTGCTGTGCGGGTTATTTCAAAACTAAAATGCATTTCTAGCCAGAAACCAAGCGTATCAGAGAAATGTTTGCGTTTCCGTTTCGCCATGCAAAATAAGCGAAAAACACTACCATTGCTCTTTAACCAAAAATCCTCCGAAATGTCCTCCTCTGGAACCGGCGGCAGAACTCCCCCTCCAGGTCCAGGAAAAAAATTATGTGAACTATCGTGATTACGGGATCTAAATGCGTCATAGTGACTAACAAACCTTGTAGCAATATGAAATGCTGTCCAACCGTCCTTATTCATTTGATGCAAACTTCCTTTTGTTGCATGCCGCAGCAATAGTTGAATCATCACCGAATTTCCCTTCGCACAAGCCAACATTAAAGGAGTCCTGAAACAAACAACAAAACAGTGTCACAAAATATACGTATATATAATTATATATGATACGTATAATTTTACGTATACGATACAGTATATATAGTTTAAACAAAGTTAAATTTTTGCGAAGCTCGCGAAACTAGCCAACTTCGCAAAGGTTTTCGGAGAAGTTCGCTTCGTTTCGTTTGATCAGGTCAACCAAGACGCGCGTTTTCTGCTTCTGAAACAAAACAAGAGCATCGTACGGGTAGAGAAAGTAATAAGATTTATGGAAACAATGACCGCAGCGAAATTTCGTGAGTTCGCGGATTGCTCAGATTTTGGCGAAGTTCGCACACAAAACCGTGGCGAACGTCTCAGAAAAACTGTTGCGAAGCTCGCAGATTAGGAGTTTTTATATATATAGGCAGTTACACACTTTTTCAGATATAATAGCAAAAATTATTGGACCGAGACCTGACTACAGGATAGTTCAAAACAAAGTTAATTTTTTGCGAAGTTCGCGAACCAAGCGAACTTCGCTATTTTTTCTTCGCAAAGGTTTGTCTGAGAAGTTCGCCACGGTTTTGTGTGCAACTTCGCCAAAATCTGAGCAGTCCCCGAACTCACGAAGTTCCGCCACAAACTTCGCGGTATTTTCCGACATTCTTGTCATTGGTCCCCTAAATCTTATTACTTTCTCAGTCCGTACGATGCTCTTGTTTTGTTTCAGAAGCAGAAGACGCAGCATCTTGGTTGACCTGATCAAACCAACTTCTCAAACGAAGCGAACTTCTCCGAAAAACCGTTGCGAAGTTCGTAAAAATAGCGAAGTTCGCAGAATTTCGCTTAGTTCAGTGGTTGGTTCGAACTTCGCAAAAAATTAACTTTGTTTTGAGCTATACTGTAATGTCGAAAAATACATCCCTCTCCCAAGGCCTGTCTCCCCTGTTATCTACGAACATTTCAGCTACAGGTCAAGGTGTGGCTGACGACAGAAGCGGAAGTGAAAGTTTTGAAAAACTAGAGAAGGGTGCAGCTAAAAAGGGAGCGGGTCAAGGAGAGGTCGATTTAGGGCAAACTCTTCCGAGGCGAATATAGTCTTCGAAAATTTGCCCTTTTGCCAAAAACGAGTAACTGATTATCTTCAATAAATCTTAGCCTATTTAAACAAAAGTTTGCTAATTACGCATGGGCACTGTGGATACAGTCAAAACTTTGCAAAGTGTTTTTCTAAGTCGATGCATTTAAGTAATAAACGACTTGACTCGGCTAAAAATCTGAGGAGAGCACTTGAGAATATTGAGTGGGGAGAAGGGGTCGACCAAAGGCCGGTCTGAGTAAAGTTGTACTATCCAGTGGCGTAGATAGGTCTTTTCTTCGGGGTGGGCGGATCTTTGGCAAGTCGGGGGGGGGGTGCCGGGGCCAAACCTGCCCCCCAACTCCCCCCCCCCGAAATTCAGTAATTCTTTACCGTGACCCACAGTCGTAAATTTCAACTTTCCAGATTTGCTTTTACTCTTTAGATTTGCTTTTACTCTTTAGATTTGCTTTTACTCTTTAGATTTGCTTTTACTCTTTAAGATTTGCTTTTACTCTTTAGATTTGCTTTTACTCTTTAGATTTGCTTTTACTCTTTAGATTTGTTTTTACTCTTTACGGACGGCTACGATTTGCTCTATATATAACCTATTTGCTTGATCTTAACATCATTGGAATTTTTCGTGGATTATTTCGGTGGAACTGGTGCAGAGTTCGGCAAGGTCGAAGTCACCAGCCTACAACGGACCTCTACCGTTGCGTAGTCCTTTACTTGTTAACATATTTCCCTTGATTTATGTCGTGTTTTACACAATAAGTTTTTGAAGAAAAGTTGAGCCAAATATTTTATTTGCATTCTGCAGTCGCTGGAAGGGTGTAGTAATACTTTGCAACAAAGAGTTCCGTGCTGCTGCGATAAATACAAGCAGACGAAATTTTAAAATAACTATTACTTCAATCGGGGTGAGTCCAGTAGAAGTTGAATAATTTTTGAAATTATGAAAACATCCGTAATATAAACTTTAAACTAGATTTAATTAGAAAATTAGAAATTTTTCGAAATTATGAAAAATTCGTACGTCATGGAAAATTATAAGAATGAAAATTTTCGGCATTATAAATACATCCGCAACGAAACCTGTGCATGGAAGTCAGTAGAAAAAGCCATTCATCACGTTTCAAAGTTTCCAAATTGAGATGCAAAAGCACTGCAGGTGCGAAAAATTTAGGAAAAAAACTGAATTATAGAAGCGCCGCAGGCGCGAAAATTTTAAAATAATGAGGTGGAAAGTACAAGTTTCACAACAATAAATCTTAACCGCTGAGTTGGAAAGGGTCGTGTTTTCGTAAATTTTAAAAAATTCAGTCAGAAGGGGCCGCAGGGGAAACGAATTTTTACAAAATTGAGATTGAAAAGCGCCGAAATCTTTAAAAACGTTTAGTTTATGTACTGAAAATAGCTCACGTTTTGCTTCCCGCGTGTCTATATGTCTCTGGGACAACACGACGCTCTGGGAGACTGTGTGCGTAGTCCTCGGAAACGGCACATTGTGGCCTCCCATACGTATTTTTCCTATTCCGTATTCATTTTTTTCAAAAATGATTTGAAAAGTCTGAATGCAGATATTCGTAGCTTGTGCGGTATAGATCCCATCAAGTTAGTTCTGGGTAAGTAGGCGAGATGTAGCATACCTGTACGCTAGGGGAACAGCTTTTGCTATTGAAAAATTGTATATAATACAATTTTTCATAAAGTTAAGCTCAAAGTGGAATTTCACTTTAGTGTAAAGATTTATCCGATGCTTTTTTTGGCATTTTGGCATTGAAATTCTGTATATATACGAACGTATCGTACGTATATATATATATATATACATAAATTTCTTTTTATAGTAAAAAATTTTTTTAATCGAACATTAAAGCTTAGAAACATTTTGTATCAGTAGCAATGATGCGTACATTATATGTATATACACATATGTATACATTCTAAAAAATGCTAAATTGAACGAAAGGATATATATACAAGTAACAAAAATGCTCCGCACAAAAGAGGATAATATGTGTGTGTTGGCTGTATCGTATATATATATATCCTTTAAATATCCTTTAAATATATAATAAATATAAATAGGTATACGTATATATCCTTTAAATTCCGGTTGAAGAAGTAAAGACAAAAGTTTCATGGGCACGTGACGTTATTTGGCACAGCAAATATTGGTGGATGGTTCCATGTCAAAAGTTGCTCAGCTCACTTAGGGCTTTCATTTGATACCAAATTTGACCACTTTTGAAAAATTTTATTTTTGACCCAAAATCGCCTAAGTCCACACCCCACCCCACCACAGCACTCTACAGCCACTTTGGGTACGCAGCTCTATGACAAAAGTTGCTCAGCTCACTTTGGGCTTTCATTTGATACCAAATTTGACCACTTTTGAAAAATTTTACTTTTGACTGAAAATCGCCTAAGTCCCCACCCCACCCCACCACAGCACTCTACAGCCTGAGCATGCAGTTCTATGACAAAAGTTGCTCAGCTCGCTTAGGGCTTTCATTTGGTACCAAATTTGACCACTTTTGAAAAATTTTATTTTCGACCACTTGACCCCCCACCCGACTGACCCTTCAAACGGCAAAGTGGAACCAGCCCAGCAAAATAGGTACGTCGGACGGCAAAACGGATACCGGGAATGAGCTGGGCACACCAGAAAACCCCTATAGACAAAGTTTTGAGAGGCCAGGTAGAGCCTACTATGGACCTCCAGGAAGCGGTTTCCGACATGACCCTCCAGACGGCAAAGTGGAACCAGCACAGCAAGATGGATGAGTCCTACGGCAAAAAAGACACCGGGAATGAGCTGGGCGCACCAGAAAACCCCTATAGACAAAGTTTTGAGAGGCCAGGTAAAGCCTACTATGGACCTCCAGGAAGCGGTTTCCGACTTGACCCTCCCGACGGCAAAGTGGAACCAGCCCAGCAAGATGGGTGGGTCTGACGGTAAAACTGACTGCGGGAATCGATTCCCCGTGCCAGAAAACCATTGTATGGAAGATTTGAGCGTTCAAAGTTAAATAGATAGCGAGAAATTTCGATTTTTCATTTTTCGAATTTTCGCCATCTTTGACGGGCCACTGTGGTCGCTAGGGAAGTGATAGAGAAACGCAACCTGGACCGTTAGTTAGTTCAATATATGTAATTTCTGAATATAAAAAGAAATCAGCTCCAGCTCGTAACGTTCGACCTGAGCGACGACCACAAAAAATGGTCACTTTTCGCTATGAGCCGACTTTGCGGCGCCACTGCGGCGCTGTGGCGCAGCTGCGGCGCAAAAAGTTGTGATTCTTAAATTCTTTAGAGGGTACTACTAGACCCCATAGCCCTTTAGGTTGGCCCACCGCTGCAGATCACGTGAAAGCGGCGAACATTATGTACAATACAACCATCAAATAGGAGAAACCGGAAAAAAAAACATCGCCGCCATAACCGGTCCGGGGCGCAACTTTTTAACGGTAAGTGATACGGGCTGAAACTTCACAGACATACTAAACTCGATGTGCTCTACAATTTGCGCATGAAATCTGCGCAGGATCTGCGCAGGATTTTGCGCAGCTTCTGCGCAGCTTATTTTACACTGTCTCCAGCCACTTTTCACACATATTATAGGGGTCGCTGCCGCGACCCCTATGATATACTTGTTTCTATTTCGCGTAGGTTTCGATCAAAAGCTGGGGATTGCACTTGTTTGAGGGGCAACTGAGCAGCTATTACGTACTTACATGTATGTATGTACGTATATATATATATAAGTACCTGTATTTATATATAAGATATGAATGCCTTAATATGTATGAATTACTGAAGTAGCCTGTCTAGTTTCGCTTTTGTGAGTGGTAGGGACCAGGGGCATACAGGTGCAATCCCTGAGGTGGGTCCACAGTACCGAGGCAAACGTGAGCATATATGTATAAACATATATTCATTGAAGATTTGCGTACTGTGGGGCGGTTGTTCATTTCATTCCATTTCCATTTTCCGGGGCAGCACGCTCCGCGACCCTGCGTTCGCAGTTCTTAGGGAAGGCGCGCTCCGCAAGCGTGCGTACGTAGTCCTCCTAGCCGCCGCGCTGTAGATTCCCGCTTGCGCAGTTCGGGAGATGTCCTCTTGCGTAGTCCTTCACTTTGCTTAGCGTAGTGCGTGGGTCCAGCCTACAACGTTGTAGGCAAATTGTAGGCTGTGCCGACCTGTGAACTGGTGGTTGCTGCATAGCAATATATACATATATATACAAGAACCAAAAATGCTCCTTCGTCGCATGTAAAATACATATGAGTACTCTCAGGCAGGTTGTATAAAAACGGAAACTAGCCTGTAAAATGCATATGAGTGGCGTTGAGGTTGTAAATTAAGGAAAACAAGTTGCAACGGCTTAACATATGAGCCTGTCCTACAACGAGGCTCATATTGGCG
>JASAND010020762.1:0-63469 GCA_030248195.1 Trissonchulus latispiculum | reverse complement strand
GGCATACCCCCTCCCCGTTTGGTGGGGGGTACCAAAAAGTGGTCCCCGTTTGGTGGGGTGGGGGGTAGCCAACAACCAATCAGATTGCAGAGACCCCCTCCCCGTTTGGTGGGGGGTATAGCAGAGGACTACGGTAGTTTTTGTTCTACTCGAAAATGGGTCCCCGTTTGGTGGGGGGGGGGTATTCAAAACAGGTCCCCGTTTGGTGGGGGGCATGCAAAAGGGGTCCCCGTTTGCGGGGGGTCGCTAACAGCCAATCTTTGCCTGTCTTGACGACCCCCCCAAACGGGGACCCTTTTCTGCCTACCCCCTCCACCAAACAGTGTCCACTTTTTGCTACCCCACACCACCAAACGGGGAGGGGGTATGCCTGTCGACCCCCCCCCCAATGCCAAGAAGAGGAGCCCTCTAGTGGCTCACTCTTCTTCTAATATATAATAGAATTATGAAATCTTGGTCATACCTTTCCTTTGCCTCTTCGAGACCCTCCCGGGCGAGTCCCCAGGAACGGCCGAAGTCAGAGGTAACACGACTCTTATAGTCATCGTAGGTACGGGGGTTACCACCTTCCTGGGGTTGGAAGTGGTTATCGGAGGGGTAAAGGTAGTCCCGCCCGGTCATGAGAAAAAAGGGAGTTTCGCGGGAGGAGTTGTGAATAGAAGCGCGATAAGCGCAGAGGGTCCATGGGATGTACTCGCCCAATTAGACTGGTACTTATCGACGTACTTAATGCTAAGGGGGCGGAGGGTACGGTTAAATCTTTTCACAACTCCATTGGTCTGGGGATGATAGACGGCTGTGCGTAGACGGCTTGACCTGCTACGCTCCACCAAGCTCGTCATGAATTCGGACATAAAATTTGGGCTTTGGTCTGTGAGAAGATACCGGGGGGTACCCCAACGTGCTGCAAACCCGTTGAAGTACCAATAGGCGGTGGTTTCGGCTCGCTCGGCGCCTCCACATATCGGGCAAGATAGTCCATAACGCACAGGACACATTTGCTGCCGTTCCGTGTTCCTTGAGAACCAAAATCCATAGCATCCATGGCAATGATGTCCAAGGGGGCATGGGGCAATGATGTCCAAGGGGGCATGGGCAATGAGGGGTTTTTGGAGGAGAGCTTGGTGGTTCCTGGGGCCAGGGTTAAATTTAGCTCAATCCTTGCACTTGGTTATATAATCAGCCAAATCTTGGGACATGGAGATCCAATAATATCTCGCAGCAAGGGAGCCGTGGGCATGCTTGTGTCCGGCCGTCATGAAATCGGAATGCACTTCAGCGAGGACACCCTCGTGGCGTGCTTAAGGGACTACAATGGCTTTAAAGGACTCGTCACGACGCCGAGCTTTCTCGTCGTCGGCCTACCAGTAAAGCACACCTCCTTGTAAGTGGAATTTGGAGCGAAGTTGGCAAAGTATTGCCGCTTCGTCTGGGACGGGGGAAGACTCTTGTGTTCGATGAGGTCAAGAATCGCTGCAAATTCTGGCTCTTCTCGGAGTTCCTGTTTCCAGGAGAGGACATCAGAAGGGGAGGGACAACCAAGGTCACAGCATAGATGGCCGAGGGGTATATCACACCTGTGGTGTGTTTTTCTTCATCTTCTGGGGGTTTGTGGGATTCGAGACGGGAAAGGTCGTCTGGAACCAGGTTGATCTTCCGGAGACGGTGTTCCACATCGAACTCAAATTCTTGAAGGCGTACAGCATACTTTGTAACTTCTCCGGACCCTTGCTGCTTATAGTTGTTCAGGATATGTTGGACGGCCTGATTATTCGTACGTATGAGGAACTTCTGGATGGTAAGGTAGCGCTGGAATTTGCGATAGGCCCACAGAGCACATGTGCCTTCCAGTCGGCTAATATTGTAGCCCTTTTCTCCCGGGGTAAGGGAACGGCTAGTATAGGCCATGGGGCGTTCTCTCACCATGCGGGGACCATTAGGGTTTTTTTGTGGACCGGGGGATGTAGACTTCCTGTTCCAATACAGCTCCAAGGCCACTGTAACTGGCATCAACAGAAACAATAATTCGAAATCAGGGAACGCCAGGACGGCGGCAATAAGTAGTAAGGTGGGTTTTAAGAGACTCGAAAGCTTCTTGGCACCCGTCGGACCATACAAAGGGAAAATTCTTCTTCAATAGATCAGTAAGGGGCTTCGCGATCTTGGCGAAGTTAAGGACAAATCTTCAGTAGTAACCGCACATCCCGAGGAAGGATTTGACCCCTGTCACATCTTTTGTTTTTCTCGTCACGTCACGTTTTTCTCGGTGTTCGGGATAATCTTCACTTGCCAGTACCCAGGAGCCAGGTCTATAGTGGAAAAAAGGGTCGCTCCCTGTAACTGGTCAAGGATTTCATCAATTTTGGGGAGGGGGTAATTATCTTTTTTGGTAATCTTATTTAGACGTCGGTACTCGGTAGTCGATAACAAGACGGGTAGACCCGTCCTTTTTCCCGACCAAGATACAAGGAGACGACCGGGGGCTAGTGGAGGGGGAGCACACGCCTTCATCAAGCATGGCTTTAATGCGCTTTACGATCTCCGTTTGTCCTTCGGGTTGTTTCACGGTATGCTCGGCTTTTAATGAGACCCTCCTTACCAGTATCTATGATGTTTTGATCCACCTTCGTCCGACCCGGATTCCCAGGTCGCGCGATCACGTCATAGTACTCGATAAGGAGTTGTTTCAGGTTGCTTCATTCTGGAAATGGTCATCGAGGTTCATGGCAGTAAAATTTAGATTTTCCTCGATAAATTCTCCAAAGGGGGTAGGGCTTGAGGGGCCATAGCGTCTGCGGAGTAATGAAAATCATTAAACCCGTACAGACCTTTTTCTGTGGGGGCAGGGGTTGGGTCAAGTCATGGTAGTTGGTTGGGGGAGGGTAGCCTCCACTTGTTCCTGTGGTACTGGGTCCTGAAGAGCCTCCTCTTCATATCCTGATTAGGGGTATTTGGGAGGAATACTGAATCATCCAAAGGAGTTTCTGGGGGAACTTGAAGGCTGTATGGGATCGATCCATTGTACTGAGGCGTGATCAGGTCCTGGAGTTTCTCTATCATAGGGGTACCGCAAGGTTGAAACTGATCTTTCTCGATTTCAGAAGGGGGAGGGGAAGAAGGTTGGCAGAGGGCCACTTGCGTAGCCGGGTGATCAAACCAAGGTTGCAACTGCTCTTGCATTTGGAGGGAATTTACACCCCATTCAGCGACATACTAGAACCCTTCTATAGTCTGAAATGGGAGTAACTGGGTCGGCTTTACCAAGGAGTAAGTCTCCGGGAAGTTTCACCTGTCAGTCACGGGGATTATATGTACGTATATAGGAAACCTTGTCCGACGCTTCAAGGACACCAGGAACTGGGTAGACCTCAAACTGTTTCATCACCTCGGGGTTAGGTTCGAATAGGGTGGTCTGAAAACATCCCGGTTGCTTAGCCCAGTCAATGAGGCACCGCACCGGAAATATGGCTTCAGACCGTGGGGAGAAGATTTAAGTTTCGTGCATACAGCAAAAGACACTGACCGCGACGTTTATGTTGAACTTGTTATCCAGCGCTTGGAGTTCATGGGGCGCTAGGAGGGGGCCTTCCCATGCAGGAGTCCAGAGGGTGTTTCTACAGGGGACCACGAGCCATTCCAATGTTTCCACGAAATCGTAGCCGATGATGAAATCTTGATATAATGCTTGGGTAACATGGAAAGTAAATGTGGATTTATGGCCGTTACAGATGAATGGGAATTCACACTCTCCGACAATTTGGAGGGCCGTATCTTCGGTCGCTGTAGATACTTTGGATGCCGTTGAGGCTTACCAGGATATGGGGACTTTGCCGGCGGGAGATTCGTGTACATTGGGACACGAAAAAGGATGTTTGGCCAAGAAGCACTGCCTGGACCGATTCCCTTCCCCCACGGATCTACATTCTGGTTCTTGCCCATATGGCACCACCAGGTCCTCGTCCACTTCATCTTGTAAAGATGGGTCGCCAATTTTAGGAATGGTGATAGTTGGGGTTGAGTCAACATCGTCAATGGTGATGGTCGGGATGGGTAATAGGCGTTCTTTAGGTGGTCACCTTCTGACATGGACCGTTGATGGGGTATGGTAAGTAACTGACTAGTGGAGGGAACAGATTGGGGTGTTTGGGTCTTTTCTTGTGGGGATTGGGTTTTTCCTGGGAACAAGGGGGGTTTACATATGGGACTTGAGGGTTTCCAGTGAGGGGCTGGCATTTTTCTACAGTGGTTTGGCAGTTTTCTGGGGACTGACGTGGTTTGGGGACCGCGTCACTCCAGATGGACTGATTAGGTGCACGGAGCTAATCGACCTGCAGTTCCTGCGTTGCCGATTCTGGGCCATGAAATCTATTAGCAGTAGGGTTGTGCTCAATACGAAAAAAGTGGGGCCGGGCCGTGGGCCGGGCCGCTTCATTTGGGGGGCCGGCCCCGGGGGCCGGCCCCACCACCGGCCCCCGGGGCCGTGTTCAACACCGGCCCCCGCGGCCCCCATGCCAGAAAAATTTTCTTTATGAATATAATGATTTGAAAATAGTAGTTTTTGCATAATTTTATACACTTACGTTGCAAGATTGCGTTATTTTCTTTGCTCTGTGAAAATAAGTGACTCCAATACCTTATTTCAATACTATACCTGCCCAAGTTAACCTATCTTGCCAGTGCAGTGGCACATCAAACAGGTTAGAATAAAAAATGTAGGAGTTAGAATAGACAGAATGGAATGTATACTCCCCGCCGGAAACATTTTGGGAGAGGGAGAGAGAGAGGAGAGAGAGGGAGGGAGATTTCCCGTCTGTCCCCTTTTCTAGATACAGGTTAACAGAAATTTAAAGGTTCGTCTTGTTCTGCCGAAAACTTGCAAGCAAAACTACAGGTTTCTTAAGATTTATGTACCACAGGAAGGAAACTCTTGTAATTTTTACTATTTGAATGTTTGCCAGAAAGTATCCTACAACAGTCTGTAAAAATTACGAAAAACTCCAAAGGCAACTAACGGCACAGGATCACTCTTGTAAGAAAAATACAAAAATGTCTATAGCTTCCATCAAACTCTCTAGGAGGGAATATTAGATAGAGGGAAATTTAAGAGATAGAGGGAACTCAAGGAATATATAAAAACAGATTCTAATAAACAGCATACAGTCTATACATCTTGATAAAATAAGAACTGATTTCCGATTAATACTTTGTTTCGACAATAATTTTCTAAGTTTTCCAAGAAAGCATTTCCAAGAAGTTATGTATAGAAGGTGAAATCTGATAGTTTACCGAAAGCTAAAATTAAAAAATAGCTAATAACATCTTTTTTGAATACGTCAGACTTGGCAAATTTCATACTTTCCAGCATGAAATTGAAACGGGGGCCGGTGTGGGGGCCGTGACCGTCACCGGCCCCCGGGGCCGTGTTAGGCCCGGCCCCCCAATTTGGGGGGCCGGGCCGCGGGCCGGCCCCCGAAAATAAAATGGGGGCCGGCCCCACCACCGGCCCCCCGCACAATCCTAATTAGCAGGTTCTCGAACTCGTCGATTTTTCCAGGGGTTAAAGTTCATGGCCACTTGCAGATCCGTGCTGGCTTTTTTAATGGAGCTGAACACCTCTGCGTGCATGCACCATTGTTTGTCCTCCACCTCGACGAGTGATTCCCGAACTTCCTGGAACATGCTACCCAACTCATAGTAGGATGCCGACTGTTCTTCCACTTGGGGCGTGGGTAGGACGAACAGGGGCCATGGGGCCGAGGATATCGGGGTTGTTGGGGTTGGCCTCGGTTCTGGGGGCAATAGGATCGGGTAGATACAGTTTCTGCTACATGGGCCTCCAGAATATCCAATTCCATAAAAGGTGAGGATACTCATACGTTTTCGGGGTGAATTCCGGATCTCCCATCGCTCGGGCTTCAAAGACCAAGGGTGGGCATTTTTGCTCCATAGCCCATTCCGCGGACTGGGTGATAAGAAGGGCACGATCAATCATGGTGCCCCCTTCGGACTGCTTCAAGTGGGTCATCTCCGCGAGTTGTCCAGGCAACCCGGGACCGGAGGGATTCCTTCAGGCCAATAGGAAAGAACTGCTCCGTCAACTTACGATCCCGTTCCTGCACCCCTGCGGTATTGAAGGCTTTGTCAACCAAGAGCCTCAGTGCGGTTAGGTACTGGTGGGATTTTTCGTCAGGAAGTTGACGACTCCGATAAAATTGGTCCGCATATTGTTCAACTGTAGTGGGGATGGGCTCAAACAGTTGTTTAAGGGTCTCCACTAATTCGTCGAAGGTATCCGGGAGGTTTGGACCATACAGGGTTCCCTTGTATGAATCGTCCAGCCATTGCCATGGAATCCTATAAAGCACGTGCTGTGGGACTTCATGAACCCGGGCAGTATCCTTGAAATTAGCAATCCATTGTGAATTTCATGGTACTATTCGGTCCTTAAAAAGGTTTGATTCCTTTAAAAATCTTGGAAAACTCCGTTACCTGACGTGCCAAGGATAGATTGGAATGAACCGCCTGCGCCCGCGCAGGTGGTCGGGTATCTTGAGGTTGGCCACGGATGGGTGGCAATTGGTGGGGCCCGCGGGACCCCAAGCGGCGTTGGGCCTGGGTCGAACCGGTGATTGACGAGGACGACACCCCCTTTCTGAATCGGATTCAGATGACGAAGAACCTTGGGGCGGAGGTGCGTTGGGGGCAGCTTTCCAGGCCTCTACCGGCTTTATTGGTCTTCTTTGGGAGGGCTCGGTAAACTAAATTCCGCATCTTTTCCGATGCCCTCCACGGTTTCCATATATTCTTTATAGATCTCCGGGTAGTTCAGATAAAGGAAATCCCACATTTCCCTTGTGATGCTTCTGAGGTGATGGGTCAGCATTTTTCGTGACGTGTCTTCAGCTGACGATCGGAAGTCTCGACACAATATACGAGCTCTGCGAGCTCTAGTTCTGGGGTCACGAGCAAAACTGACTCGGTATGATTCCAAAGTTTCTATGAATTCTGAGGATACTGCAATGGAACAGTGACATGAAAACTGCGACAGCTGTTTTGTAGTCTTAATTCTACCGCATTATCTTCGCTTGCTTGCAATTTTTTAACACAGTTTAGAAGAAGTATAATTTTCCAGAATTTTTGCAGACTCAAGTAATTTTTTTCGCGAGACATCGGTTATATCATTCGATACATCCATCAAATAGCTGGGGGCGATTTTTTATTTATTGTGAAATAGCTCTTGTTATAGAGAAATAAGTTGAAGTGTGTGCGTAACCCTGTATTTTACCTACTTTTTCCAAATTTATCAAGCGATTACTTTAGCTAGAAAGCAGTAATCAGGACAACTAAAAAACGTCCCTGGGTATATTTGTGCAGTACACATCTATTAGCAGCCCTCCAGCTTGCATGCATGGTGAGTGCTCCACAATCTTTGAATAAATTGGTCGTGTTTTAGCAAAAACTACATTTTTTATGATAGCAGGCTACGGGATAGATGTTGGAAGACGATCATGCGTCTGATAGTTTGCCCCTATGAAACCTTCAGATCGACGCACTTAGTTTGATTTTATCGCTTTTATAGTTGGAGGAATGATGGATTATTTGGTTTCTGAAAAATGACAAGTTTTCGAAGCCAAGAACAAGAAACTCGGCTATATCTCACGGTAGAAAGGAATCACCACCTTAAGGTGGTAGTACCACTAGCGGGATTTTCTACATAATCATGATATGGATGAAGAATTCTTGACAAATTTTTAGGAGAAGTAAGCTAGGATGGCAGGCAATCTTTGCACAATGTATTGGTGTCAGTGAGCGCATAATTGGCTAGCTACCATCATGGCTTTGCGCATGCGCAAATAATCAAAATTTTATCTAAGCTTTATATGACATATTTGGTTCAACCACATTAAAGAGCGCGAAAAGCGCTTTAAAATGATGTGCATATCTCTTCTGTACGTGGTTTCTATCAAAAGTTACAGGTGTTTTTAGATGTGGCTGAATTACGTTGACCGTTTGCACACATAATGTAAAGTAAGTAAACAGTTTATCCGAACATTAAATCTATTGGGTTTTAACGTTCCTGTAATGCGTTATTTATGTGCATTATTTGATAGAATGCACTTTGCAGCTGCTTGAAAGCATTGGAAATTTCGAAAACCAAAGCAAACAATGAAAAATTACAGAATCATTGTTTTTGATTTTCTCGTCATTCCTTCAGTCAAAATGGACCAAATTTTGCAGATATGTTTTGCATCAGCATACGCTCAGGCCGTTTTCTTGGTTTTTGGAAAAACGCAATATTAAGCAAGATATAAAATTTCCAAAATTTCAAAACACGCTAAAAACGGAAAACTCACTTTTACGAAAAACTAAAAAAACGGCTCGAGCATATATGCAAACTAACCATATACTGAAAATCTCAAATGATTTTATAAAGGATTGATGGAGATATTTAAATTTAAAGCTTTTAATACATTTCCTATTGTGTAGACAGCAAGCCAGTCCCCGCAGCGTCGTAGGTCAGCTTATCTGATGATGCTAAACATGATAAAGAACAAATTTGCTAAATTTCAAGCCGATTCATTAAGTATTTAGTTCACAACATCTGTTCAAAGTCCACCCCGGTAGTGGTACTACCACCAAGCTAACGATATAATATGTGAAGCAATGTTGAATCATGTTGTACACAGTAGCAATTAAATGAAAAATTATCAAAATTTTAAGTTACGCTAGCTTCACGGCCGTGGCGCGGTAGGTAGTACTTGTCTCTGCGCTCACCGAAGCCAAGCAGATGCGAGCATAAAATATTAAGACTCGGTGAAGTAGAGGATACGATCTCTAGTTGCAGTCTACTTTTTATTTCTTAAGACTCATTTTTTAAAAATTTGTGCTATTGGTAGACAACCTTTAGTATATGTTCAAATTATATCCATGGTGGTAATTCAAAGCCTATTTTAAATTTTTAAAATTGTGGAACATTTGTCAGGCTCAGCTTATTCTTTGGGTGGCTGGCGATTGGAGTGGGGTGGATGTTTGAAAAACGTTAATGGACGAGCATAGGTGTGGCTGGGCAAAAAATCTGGGGGGGTTCCCGACGGAGGGTGGGGGACCCCCCCTAATTTTTCGATTTTATGCCATTTTTGACCACTTTTTGGCCAAAAATCTGGGGGAGGGTAGCAAAAATCCGAAAATCTGGGGGGGGGGTCGCCAAAATTTGTCATTTTGGTGGGGGGGGGGGGGGCCCCCCCACCCCCCCCCCCCCCCCCCCCCCTAACACATCTATGTGGACGAGGGTGGTCGGTCTGGCTAAAAAGGGGGAGGGGGGTTTGGAAAACTCGATTTAGGGGAAGGAGGGGAAGGAAAAATCTTTGCGGAGGGGTCCTTGTAACTTTTATTTTTTATTTGTAGCTATTTTTAGTGGTTTTTACTTGTAGGCCAGAGGGCACCCACCAGGGCTAGTGCAGGCTACAGCTTTGAGCTTACCAACTGGAGTGGGGGGGTCGTTCGTACCCAAAGTACCCTTGCTCCCTAACCCTTTACTCAAACCTCCCTCAAATCTTGGGGGATATTTGGGCATTTTTAGTGTATATATATTGGGGATGGGCGCGGAAAAAAAGGACTGGAAAAAAACCGTTTTTTTCATTTTTTCCGATGGGGTAAAAAATGGAAAAATATTCCTAATGTTATTTTAACGATTTTTACAGCGGAGTATAATGTTTTCTGAACTTTTCCTGCGATTTCGAACTATTTACAACTTTCTCCGTGTTTCATAGTAAGTGGGGGTATGCTAAATCTGACCAAATTTATTTGGGTTTTTTCGAAGCATCGGAAAAAAATGGAAAATATTCGAGACATGTTCTGAAAGTTAATTTATGAAATCAGAACATTAAGAAACTTTCAAAAACACGGTTTAATGAACTAATAAGACAATATCCATGAAGTTGAGCTAATTCTGGGATTTAAGATTTTTTGCCATGGGATGTGCATATGGTTGCGTAACTCAGGTAGACTTAACAAACAATTCCATGTCTAACAGTGGAATGTTCAGCCAAAACCTTTTAAAACGTCTGATATTCTTTACTTTTCCAGATCCAGGTGTATACCTACGAAAGCCACAGACCTGGTCTAGCAGAACCGTCAAGGTATACAGAAGTCACCTGTAGTTTATTCGGCAAGTGTTGTCACTGTTCTTACAGTATTGTCTGCTGAAAAAATTAATGTCTGTAATTAATACTGAAACCTTTGTAACCGTTTGTGTAAGTGCGCACTACACGGTGGGGCTATAAATATATATGTTGAAAACGGCTTTTATGCATGCAGAAACATGAAATAACACAACTCTTAGCACATTGGTGAATTTTGGGGTGACCGGAAAAAAATGGAAGAAAACCGGAAAAAAGTTTTTTCCGGCAATCTTTTTTTTCGGAAAAAACAACTCTAATTATGTAGGGGCGCGATAGCGCCCCTGCATAATATGGGTGCAAAGGCGTCTGCGCGGCCCCCTGGAGACCGTGTTGGCCTGGAGCCAGCTAATTAGAGGTTCGGGAGGGGTAAAAATGTTACCATCGTAAAGTACTCGAGTAGTACTACAAGTATCACCAATCACCATACTTTTGGTTCGAATTCGAAATTTCAAATTTTTGCACTTGGCAACAGTTAGTTTGCGTTTGCTGTTTTTTCTAGGTGAATAACGCTTTTCGGAAGTGCATTTTCTAGCGAAGTGTTGGAACGTTGTGGGCATTTTGGTCCAATACTACTGTGATATGTTGGTAGACAGTATCTCCCCATGCCACCTTTTTTGGTCATTTTGGCACCTGGCCAATTTTGGCTCTGTGCCAAGGCCCCAAAGTCGGACTTTCGCTATTTTGGCACTTCGGTTGTGGTGGACTTTTTTTCTCAGGCTAGCAGCTAGAAGATCGGTTTGGTTTATTTTATTTGAATATTTCGGCCAATGCACACAAAGTAACGAGGTGATTTTTTAATTTCGCTCTGTAGCTTTCAGGAGATAGGCCCAAACTTTGCATTTTTTCACCCGTTTTGGCGAAAAGTTTCTAAGTCCCACTTTTACTAGAAATGGCCTAAAAGTCACTAAAAATGGTGTTTTTCGGCCTTGGGGTGGTACCCATATATAGTAAATCGGGGTCGCTGAAAACGATGAGCATACTGCTGAGGTCGGTGGATGTGACCCCTGACCCCCAGGGCCTGCGGGTCGGGGGTCAAGTGGGGGTCAAAAATGAAAGTCTTCAAAGGTGGTCATGTTTGGTATCAAATGAAAGCCCTTGGCGAGGCGATCAACTTTTGTCATTATGCCAGCCACAAAAAGTGGCCCCACCGACCTGTGGGTCGGGTGTGGGTCAAAAATGAAAGTCTTCAAAGGTGGTCATGTTTGGTATCAAATGAATGCCCTTGGCGAGGCGATCGACTTTTGTCATTATGCCACCCACAAAAAGTGGCCCCACCGACCTGTGGGTGGGTGCCCCACCCCCAGTGGGTCCGGTGTGGGTCAAAAATTAAAGTCTTCAAAGGTGGTCATGTTTGGTAGCAAATGAAAGCCCTTGGCGAGGCGATCAACTTTTGTCATTATGCCACCCACAAAAAGTGGCCCCACCGACCTGTGGGTGGGTGCCCCACCCCACAGTGGGTCCGGTGTGGGTCAAAAATTAAAGTCTTCAAAGGTGGTCATGTTTGGTATCAAATGAAAGCCCTTGACGAGGCGATCAACTTTTGTCATTATGCCACCCACAAAAAGTGGCCCCACCGACCTGTGGGTGGGTGCCCCACCCCCAGTGGGTCCGGTGTGGGTCAAAAATGAAAGTCTTCAAAGGTGGTCATGTTTGGTATCAAATGAAAGCCCTTGGCGAGGCGATCAACTTTTTTCATTATGCCAGCCACAAAAAGTGGCTCCACCGACCTGTAGGTGGGTGCCCCACCCACTGTGGGTCCGGTGTGGGTCAAAAATGAAAGTCTTCAAAACTGGTCAAGTTTGGTATCAAATGAAAG
Source organism: Trissonchulus latispiculum (assembly GCA_030248195.1). Taxonomy (NCBI): domain Eukaryota; kingdom Metazoa; phylum Nematoda; class Enoplea; order Enoplida; family Ironidae; genus Trissonchulus; species Trissonchulus latispiculum. The sequence goes on along the minus strand of JASAND010020762.1, from coordinate 51,472 downwards.
CCCTTGGCGAGACGAACAACTTTTGTCATTGCACCATCCACGAAAAGTGGCCCCATCGTCCTGTGGGTGGGTGCCCCACGTCCAGTGTGTCCAGTGGGGGTCAAAAATGAAAGTCTTCAAAGGTGGTCATGTTTGGTATCAAATGAAAGCCCTTGGCGAGGCGATCGACTTTTGTCATTATGCCACCCACAAAAAGTGGCCCCACCGACCTGTGGGTGGGTGCCCCACCCCCAGTGGGTCCGGTGTGGGTCAAAAATGAAAGTCTTCAAAGGTGGTCATGTTTAGTATCAAATGAAAGCCCTTGACGAGGCGATCAACTTTTGTCATTATGCCACCCACAAAAAGTGGCCCCACCGACCTGTGGGTGGGTGTCCCACCCCCAGTGGGTCCGGTGTGGGTCAAAAATGATAGTCTTCAAAACTGGTCAAGTTTGGTATCAAATGAAAGCCCTTGGCGAGACGAACAACTTTTGTCATTGCACTATCCACGAAAAGTGGCCCCATCGTCCTGTGGGTGGGTGCCCCACGCCCAGTGGGTCCAGTGGGGGTCGAAAATGAAAGTCTTCAATACTGGTCAAGTTTGGTATCAAATGAAAGCCCTTGGCGAGATGAACAACTTTTGTCATTGTACATTGAACTTTTGTAAATTGAACAGCCATTTTTAAAAAAATTTCGCGCCTTCGGCCCGATAATTTACTTTTTGCAAGAAATAAACACCCAATGTACAATTTTTGGGCAAAAATGCAAAAATTCTTCAACTTCTGGGGGACTCAGCCCCCCAGACCCCTGTTGTTTTGGCCTTGGACCCCCCTTTTCAGAATCCTGGGTGCGGGCCTGGTGCCCACCCCCAGTGGGTCCGGTGGGGCTCAAAAATGAAAGTCTTCGAAACTGGTCAATTTTGGTATCAAATGTAAGCCCTTGGCGAGGCGATCAACTTTTGTCATTATGCCACCCACAAAAAGTGCGGGATACCCGGCTCCTTCGTAACTCATTGTATATAATCTCACTGGAAACGCATCCATCATTAAGCCGGAAAATTAAGCTATGCTAACCAATTAAACTAGTTAAGGTGGTGATTCCCTTTGGTCACATAAAGTTTGCACCATTATTACTCATTCATTACTTGGAGTTAACAAGCCATTTTTATATCAAAATGTAGCTTGACATTTTCTCTTTTTAATGCATGTCACGAAACTAATGTTCCTTTTCTAAAATATTTTTAACACATTTTAGAAGAAGTATAATTTTTCAGAATTTTTGCAGACTCAAGTAAATTTTTTCGCGAGACATCGGTTATATCATTGGATACCTTCATCAAATAGCTGGGGACGATTTTTTATTTATTGTGAAATCTCTCTTCGTTATAGAGATATAAGCTGAAATGTGTGTGTAACCTGTATTTTGCCTACTTTTTCCAAATTTGTCGAGCGATTACTATAGCTAGAAAGCAGCAATCGGGGCAACTAAAAAATCGTCCCTGGGTATGTTTGTGCAGAACACATTTGTTCAGTAGCAGCCCTCCAACTTTCATGGTGAATGCTACACAATCTTTGGAAAAAATTGGTCGTGTTTTTGCAAAAACTACATTTTTTATGATAGCAGCCTACAGGATAGCAGTTGGAAGACGATCATACGTCGGATAATTTGTCCCTGTGAGACCTTCAGATCGACACCCTTAGTTTGATTTTACAGCTTGCGTAGTTCAAGAAATGTTGGATTATTTGATATCTGCAAAAATGACAAGTTTTCGACGCCAAAACAAGAAAATCGGCTATATCGCACGCTAGAGAAAAGATAGAAACTTGCTTTAAAAAGCAAAAATGTGAAGCTTAATGAGATCTTTCGAATGCATATAGTCACAACTGTATAGCTGCTGCCAAACGTTCAGAAATTGGGAAAAACCACTCTGTCCGGAAATCTCGAATTTTTGAGTCGGGATTGCGCGGGGGGTGTTAGAACGCTAAAAGAACTTATTTTGGAAAGTTTCATCAAATTTCATCTTGATTTACGCCGCCAAATAACAATATGTGCCCAAAAGGAATCACCACCTTAAGTGAAACAAGAGAAATTTTGAAAAATTCGCTTTTTGATTTTTTCACTGCAAAATTTGGTACCAAAACTGGGCTTATTCTACTGGGCGGGGGGCCCCCATAAACACCCTTCCCCCCCAAAAAAAATCGCCCCCCCCCCCCGAAAAATCGCCCCCCCCCAAAAAAGTGGGTGCCCCTTTTGGAACCAAATTTTGCCCTGAAAAAATCGCTCAGAAGGCCAAATTTTCAAAAATTTGCCGGCTTCGCCGGAGATTTTTAGTCGATTTTCGCCTATTTAAGCGCTATTTTTGCACTAAAAATGAACTTTATTATTACTATGAAAACAGCGCTATTTTTAGCATGTTTTTAGAAAAATTTTGAAAAATTTTCGCCCCCCCCCAAAATGACTAGCCCCCCGAGGGCCCCCCCAAGAAAAAATCCCTAGAATAAGCCCAGCCAAAATGGGGATCTACAAATTTGATGGGGAAGTTCGTTCATGGAGGCCTTCCCTTGCCAATTCTCCCTCGGCCTCGACATACGAGCTAATCTTAAGGCCAATGTTTAACAATATTGGAATATTGTCTGAGAATCTTTAAAGTGCTAAGAGGACAAGAAAGTAAAATGCTCCTCCGGAGCATCGAAAAGTAATATGGGTGGATGAGGTGAGGTTGCGAAATCAAGAGGACTAGCTTTGAAAACGCTTAATATGGGCTAGGTTCTAAAAGAAGGGAGGACTAGGTTGTGGGCGAACTAATATGGGCACAGCGTCGCCGAACAACCCATATTCGCGGGCTTGCACGCTTCGCTTCACCGTTTGTCACATATAGAACGGTCAACATTAGAGTAAAAATGTTGAATAGGTAATCTGCGAGAACGTAGTAGTTTGCCTGGTCAGTTTTAGGCTAGCCATATATACCTTAAATTTAGTTGGACTATGACAAGTATCGGACAGAATGATAGGGATGTGGCGGTAAAACCATTGGTTCATATCAATCCGGCAGGATTGCAGTCAATGACAATCGCTATGAAATTATTCTTTACGTAATTATGCTGTCCGTATAAATCATAAAATGAACACTAGTAAGCTTAGACTTTCTCGAAGGAAAAGTCTGACTATATAGAATACATGGAAGTACGAATATTCGGATATAGATTATATCATTTAATTTAGAATCTGGAGCTGTAATTTAAAGCCTAGAAATCGATATAGATGAATGTATAATATTTACCCGCGAATATGGGTTGTTCGGCGACGCTGTGCCCATATTAGTTCGCCCACAACCTAGTCCTCCCTTCTTTTAGAACCTAGCCCATATTAAGCGTTTTCAAAGCTAGTGCTCTTGATTTCGCAACCTCACCTCATCCACCCATATTACTTTTCGATGCTCCGGCGGAGCATTTTACTTTCTTGTATATACGGTACATTTCACGGAAAGAGTGCCAGTTGGAGAAGTTTTAAAAATTGGAGAAATATCGCCAACATTGGTGATTTTCGCCAAAGTTGAAGTAAAGTCCAAACAGAATTGGCGAAAAGCCATTGTAAAAACCTTTTTCCTGAATAATTTCATACTTTATGGCCAATATTGGCGAAAAGTCCGGACAGACTGGAAGAATAAATTTGTCCAGTCAGTCCGGACTTTTCGCCAATATTGGCGAAAAAGTATGAAATTATTCAGGAAAAAGGTTTTTACAATGGCTTTTCGCCAATTCTGTTTGGACTTTACTTCAACTTTGGCGAAAATCGCCATTAGTTGGCGATATTTCTCCAATTGTTAAAACTTCTCCAACTGGCACTCTTTCCGTGAAATGTACCGTATATTGCAAAAATTTTCAAAAAAGTTCAAATTTTTGTCTGAAAGTGTTTATTATTGCCAGGACAGAAATTACACGTTTTTAACTGTATTATGGACTTTCTCAGTTATTTTGTAGTCCCCTTGGGTCCTTAAAACAAGACCGGAGCGTTTTGCGTAATATTGTTTCTATCGTTCTGTAGAGTCCTTCAAAGGTGACCTTGACATGTGTTAGACATATATATAGGAAAATTAAAAAGTTATATAGGTTAAAAAGTTTGTTGCAAAATAATTTTCCGCTGTATGTAAGATACAGTGCTACAACTTTGTTGTACATGTTATAAGGATATATATATATATATATATATCAGAGAGTTCAAATAACCCCTATGGTACAATTCTATTGAGTGCAAGATTTTTGACGATTTTCAAAGTAAAAATTTTGGCAAATTGGTGCTTTTCATATAGTCAGACCCGGGAAAAACAATTTTCGACTTATATAAGCCTCTAACTTTCGCAATTCTTGGCCAATCTGGAAGCAGTATGGCGTGTAAGTGCCCGGCACTTATCGAATCAGGTGTGCCCATATTGATTGGCCCACAACCTAGTCCCATATTAAGCATTTTCAAAACTAGTCCTCTCTTGATTTCGCAACCTCACCCCATCCACCCATATATATTACTTTTCCATGCTCCGGAGGAGAATTTTTATTTCTTGTTTTAAGTTGTTTCCGAAAAGTTTTGCGCCTTCCAGTGCAAAGATATCGTCTATCATCTATATTTTACTTGTGTTTTTGTCGTCTTAACATAGTTCAGCATAGCATGGCAAAGCCTTCATTGCCATTAGGGACTGTATAATCAATGAAATTACGTTTCAAAATGCTGTATATAAATGGCAATAATAAAATTTACTGTCAAATAGTACACGCTCTTAAGATTTTGTGACCAAAATTTTGCAATTTTTAAAAAGTCTCAACGTTTGGGGGACTTCGCCCCCTCCAGACTCCCGCTAAAAGATGGCATCGGCCCAGACATTTAATGTTCAGTGCATTAAAATATTGTTTATAAAAATTAAGCAAGCAGAGTATGCTTTCCTTCTGCACGAAGCGAAAACTGCTAGATATAGCTGTAAATGCTGTATAAACAGTTAAAAGCGTGTTAACACTGCGAAAAGTTAATTTCAGGAAAAACACAGAATTTGTAAAAAGCAAGCACACGTTTTCTTGAAAAACACACTAAAAAGCACAGGTGAAATTTTGAAAAAATACCCTGGGGGAAGGGTGTTTATGCCCCCCCGCTCCTCCAGTAGAAGAAGCCCAGCCCGGTGCACTTATTGGAATAAAGTTCCATAAATTCTGCCGTTTGGGCTCAGATGTTGCCGTTGAGTCGAAAGTTCATTGGACAGTTAGAAACGTAGGTAGATCTACGTATAAGCACTTTAAGCTAGCAATTCGGACTTTTTGAAAAGTTGGGCTCGCTTCTTAAGTGTTAGAGCAACCTTAAAAATAAAAATAGTGTTTGTACGTGGCGCACCCAGGGTTTTCTGACAGGGGGGTCGGCGCTAGTAGTACCAGAGTTTCGGGGATGTCCAGGAGCGCACCCAGGACTTTGAAAAGGTGGGGTCTATGCGAAGCTTTTGTTCCAAGTTTGAACGCGCTTCAGCTAGGGGGGTGGGGTAACGGCAACAATTTCCAACAAAGTGTTCCGTGCTGCTGCAGCACAAGTGAGGAGATTAGGGAGTGTATAGTCACTAGCTCACGCGGGGGGGGTCTGTAGGCGAAGACCCCCAGAAATTGAAAAATTTTTGAAATTATAAAGATTTCCGTAATGGAAACCTTTAAAAACTTGGGCTAGCAAAGCGCCGCAAGCGCCAAAAATTAAAAAACATGAGCGCCAAAGGCGCAAAGTATTTAAAATTGAGACAAGATAGCGCCAGAGGCTCGAAATTTTTTAAAGCTTAGATAGCAAAGCGCCCCAGGCGACGAAATCTTTAAAACTTGAGTTAGAAAGGCGACGCGCAGGCGCGAAAAGTTTTTTGACGGGCGTCGGAACCCCCAAAATGGGTGTGCCCATTTGGATGCCAAAACCTAGCGGAGGATCTGGGGGCAATAAGGTTTTAGTTCGCGTAGCGGATTTTTGTAATTTTACCTACTCAATTCTAACTTTGCCAAATTAATGAACGTTGGTTGTTTTGAAAAACCTTTGCCCCGAAGCTTTAAAGTTTTCGAATTTGTAGTCTGAGGATTTTTTGCAAAGCATTCTTTTAACCAAAAACCTAAGGTTGAGCCAGCTTTCATGCAAGTAGATGTAGCACACGTCATAGTCAATCGGGGGGCAATGGTACCGCCTCCGTGGGTAATCCGATGGACACGGACCCCATCAAATGGAGATCCCCACAGGTGTCCCCTGGCATCCGTCTGGTCAACGGCGCTAAATGGTTTCCAATTCTGCGGGGCATGGCTGATCCTTCCCTCAGTCATGTTGGAGTTGGAAGCCCCCAGGTCCTTAAATTATGCTACCGACCTTGTGGGTCCAATATGCCATTCATTCCGACTGTCCCTATCTTGGCCCTATTCCGGGCTTCCCCTTTTGATCCCATTGCTAAGACGTGTGCTGGGCTTGGAGCTGAAGACTCCCCATATGGATTCGTCCGCCGGCCGCCACAGAAGAAGAAGAAGAAGATAGTCAATCGGGAAAAAACGCCAGTTTTTCAGTCTTTTGGACGTGTAGAACTCATTTTTTGGAATTATGGGTAAATTCTTGTAGTTTGAAGAATGGCAACCCCTACGGATTATTTTCATGTATTAATGACTTCTCTGGACCGTAGCAATAGAGAGCACTATGTGATTAATTTCCTGGGGAAAAATGCCAAAATCGGAAAATAGCCAGTCATCGGGAAAAAAACGCCACCTTGGTCAAAGCATGTCCTGAAGGCGTAGACCAATTCTGAGTATTCCATCATGTTCAGCATCGCTTATTTACCCTAGGATTGTTGTTTACCGACACAAATTCCCTTCGTGAAGAACTAAAAACAACTTTTTAGTTTGCAGCATAAACTGGCTAGGTTTCATCAAATATAACGTAAACATACAAATTTTTTAAAAACTTGCTAAAACGAAGGCTAGCTACAAAATAGTGTTTTCCAATGAATTCGTAATCTCTTTTTGGCCAAATGTGCCAGTTTCAGGATGAAATGCGGTGTGTAGCGGCTGGGTTTATTTTACGGGGGGGGGCGCCCCCCCCCACTTTTTGCCCCCCCCAACTCGTTCCCCCCCACTTTTTTGGGCTTCCCCCCCACTCACTATAGGGTGCCCAGAAAATGCCAAATTTTAAGGATTTTTGGTCAAAATTTTTAAAAATTTTCCGGCTTCGCCGGAAATTTTTGATGCAAAATCGCCTTTTTTGGTGCTAAAACTTGATTTTTGAGCACTTTTAAGCATAGTTATAGCAGTGTATGTGGAAAACAGGCTATTTATACAGCATTTTTGGCTCATTTTATTCCCCCCCCCAATTTTTGATCTCCCCCCAACTATTGGGGGGGCGCCCCCCCACTCTCCCCCCCCCCCACTTGTTTTTGCCTAAAATAAACCCAGAGCGGTCAGAAAGGCTGGCGTGACATATTAGTCCAAAAGTTGCTCATTTCAGGGACTACCCACCTACAAACGGTATTGCTCTGTAAAACTTGAATTACTGATTATTTTCAACAAAGTAATAATCCCAAAAATCCAAGAAAACTGCTCACTACTATAGGTCTAGAAAGTGACTGGCTTTTTTCCCCGATGGGTCAAAATCATCGGGAATAAAAAGCCACACCTGCGCAGAGACCACGTGACGTTCTGAATTGTTGACATTTGTGTGAGAACAAAGCCAGACATGTTCCCACTTGATTGCAGTAGAAGTTATTCAGATATATAGCACTGGCGGATCCAGGATTTCGTGACGGGGGGCGGTAAAATTTTTGCAGCGGGGGGTCTGGGGGGCAGAGCCCCCCAGAAGTTGAAGAAATTTTTTGTTTTTGCAATAAAATCGGTCTTCGGATCTTTAATTCTTTTTATACTGAAGAACTGAACAAATTTTTTAAAATTCTTGACATTTTTAGGCAAAAATCGGATGCATTCCAAGCTTTTTCTTCACAAATGCAATAAATATGCGGTTAAAAAGTAGAAAATTCGCGCCGAAGGCGCGAAATTTTTTGGTTTTTTGCCCTTTTTTCTCTTTTTCTCCTTAATTTTTCCTACCTTCGAATCGCGACGGGGGGGGGCGGCCGCCCCCCCGCCCCCCCCCCTGGATCCGCCCCTGATATATAGCTCTATTGACACTAAAGTTATGAATTTTTCAATAATTACCGTTTTCCCGCCATTTCAGGAGCAAAGTTTTCCAAAAAAAGTCGACCCTTCTATTGACTACAGAAGAGAGTCAGAAAGCTAAAAATCGGCGTGTTGGCTTATATTGAGGTCGTCATTCTACACGCCAAATATTACTGCAATAGCTTCACCCGTTAGGCCACGGCGGTCGTGGCTTTTTTCCGAAATTTTGACGTGGCTTTTTTCCCGATTGACTGTACATATTTCATGGGCGTATCCAGGAAATGGGCTTTGGGGGTTGAAACCCCCTCCTTTTGGATTATATTTTATCATTACTTCATTAAAGAAGGTATAAATTTTTGTCAAAACCGCTCCTTTTCAAAATCTTAAATACGCCCATTACGTATATATATATGTAATGTATATATAAACTGTAGCAAAAGAGTCTATAGTATAAACAGACTAAACGACCAAAACCGGAACAACCGGAACAAATTGGGGTAAGCAGAATATAGTGTAAACGCTGGCCAGCAGGCGGATCCACGAAGGATACAAGGCATTTATCATAGAGAAATAATGAAAAACGCCTGCCTGCAGTCACTAAGGCCGTATACTTAGCCGAACAGGAGAGAGCCAATGGGCGCTGTGAGCGCTCTTACCCAGAGAAAACTAGTCTCTGGAGCTCCTGCCTGGTTGTCCAAAGAAGGACAGCCAGCTCGGCTCTATCTGTGCTGCAACATAGCCAGAGAAGGTTTTATCAAAACCTCTCTGACTGTGCTGTGCAGAGAAAGAGGACTGCAGTGGCCAGCGGATCTCCGTAGAGATACAAACAGCATTTACGTCAAGAAAATGAAGTAAACGCGGGCCAGCAGGCGGATCCACGAGGGATACAAGGCATTAATCATAGAGAAATAATGAAAACGCCTGCTTGCAGTCACTAAGCCCGAAGCCTTAGTCCGAACAGGAGAGAGCCAATGGGCGCTGTGAGCGCTCTTACCCAGAGAGAACTAGATTACTGTTACCGTTTCGAATGAATGGTCAAGATTTGAAAATTTTAATCTTTTAAGTCTTCAAATTCTAATAAATTGTAGATAATTACTACTATGTTTTCAAACTCCTTTAGAGTATCCTTTAAATCCTTTAAAGTCTTCAAGTTTTCGATATCTAAACGAAAAGTGTTTCTACTATATTTTCAAAGCTATTCTTAATGACGTAGTATCTTTTCGACTTTCTGTGCCCTTCTCCGTATCATAGGGGTCGCGGCAGCGACCCCTATAATATGTGTGAAAAGTGGCTGGAGACAGTGTAAAATAAGCTGCGCAAAATCCTGCGCAGATTTCATGCGCAAATTGTAGAGCACATCGAGTTTAGTATGTCTGTGAAGTTTCAGCCCCGTATCACTTACCGTTAAAAAGTTGCGATCCGGACCGGTTATGGCGGCGATGTTTTTTTCTGGTTTCTCCTATTTGATGGTTGTATTGTACATAATGGTCGCCGCTTTCACGTGAACTGAAGCATTGGGCCAACCTAAAGAGCTATAGATTCTAATAGTACCCTCTAAAGAAATTAAGAATCGCAACTTTTTGCGCCGCAGTGGCGCCGCAAAGTCGGCTCAAAGTTAAAAGTGACCATTTTTGTGGTCGTCGCTCAGGTCGAACGTTACGAGCTGGAGCTGATTTCTTTTTATATTCAGAAATTACATATATTGAACTAACTAACGGTCCAGGTTGCGTTTCTCTATCGCTTCCCTCGCGACCACGGTGGCCCGTCAAAATTGGCGAAAATTCGAAAAATGAAAAATCGAAATTTCTCGCTATCTATTCAACTTTGAAAGCTCAAATCTTCCATACAATGGTTTTCTGGCACGGAGAATCGATTCCCGCAGTCAGTTTTACCGTCAGACCCACCCATCTTGCTGGGCTGGTTCCACTTTGCCGTCTGGAGGGTTAAGTCGGAAACCGCTTCCTGGAGGTCCATGGTAGGCTCTACCTGGCCTGTCAAAACTTTGTCTATAGGAGTTTTCTGGTGTGCCCAGCTCATTCTCGGTATCCGTTTTGCCGTCCGACGTGCCTATATTGCTGGGCTGGTTCCAGTTTGCCGTTTGAAGGGTCAGTCGGGTGGGGGGTCAAGTGGTCGAAAATAAAATTTTTCAAAAGTGGTCAAATTATGTATCAAATGAAAGCCCTAAGTGAGCTGAGCAACTTTTGTCATATAACTGCATACCCAAAGTGGCTGTAGAGTGCTGTGGTGGGGTTGGGTGGGGACTTAGACGATTTGGGTCAAAAATAAAATTTTTCAAAAGTGGTTAAATTTGGTAACAAATGAATGCTCTAAGTGAGCTGAACAACTTTTGTCATAGAACTGCATACCCAAAGTGGCTGTAGAGTGCTGTGGTGGGGTGGGGTGGGGAATTAGGCGATTTTGGGTAAAAACAAAATTTTTCAAAAGTGGTTGAATTTGGTATCAATGCTCTAAGTGAGCTGAGCAACTTTTGTCATAGAACTGCATACCCAAAATGGCTGTAGGCTGCTGTGGTGGGGTGGGGACTTAGGCCAAAAATGGAATTTTTCAAAAGTGGTCAAATTTGTGTCAAATGAAAGTCCTATGCGAACGGAACAACTTTTGTCATGGAGCCACCCACCCAAACTTGCTGTGCCAAATAACATCACGTGCCTATGAAACTTCTGTCTTTACTTCTTCAACCGAAATGTAAAGGATATAATATAGACACAGCCAACACACACATATTAGCCTCTTTTGTGCGGAGCATTTTTGTTACTTGTATATATATATATATGTCGCAGTCTAAAATCTTTTTCCGTCTAATTGCAATTAGACGGAGAATTTCAGTCTAATTGCAATTGGGCTAGTCTAATAGCATGAGACTGAGCAAAATGCTGTTAGACTGAAAATTTTCAGTTTAATTGTAATTAGACGTATCATTGTTCGTCTAATTGCAATTGGGCGAACAGAGCCTCGTCTAATTGCATTTTGATGTAAAATATTTTGGCTAATGCATAAGAACAGCGCTTCACTGTAACTGTATACGGAGAAGGGCACAGAAAACCCGAACCTTTCCTGCTTACGGGAATCCCCGGTAGCCGTCTTATGCTTCCTCCGTGACAGTGGGCTCCTGGCCCGCCGTATATAGGCCCTGCCTATATGATGAAGGGCACAGAAAGTAGAAAAGATATTTTAAGAATAAGCCATAAAAATACATAAACCAAAACATTTTACATCAAAATGCAATTCGACGATGCTCTGTTCGCCCAAATGCAATTAGACTGAAAATTTTCAGTCTAACAGCATTTCGCTCAGTCTCATGCTATTAGAGACTAGCCCAATTGCAGTTAGACTGAAATTCTCCGTCTAATTGCAATTAGACGGAAAATGCTTTTAGACTGCGACATATATATACACGTAATACCTTTTCTTTATAGCCTCCTGCGCATATATATACGTATTTCTTTTATCCAGCATGCCCAAGTCAAAAAGGGATAAAGAAGGTATGTAATAGCACCGAATGTTTTCTACTATATATAAATCAATAAAATTTTGTAAAAGTGGTCAACTTTGTTATCAAATGAAAGCCCTCAGCGAACTGGATAACTTTTACCATTCAACTGCATGCCAAAACTGGCTGTAGAGTGCTATGGTGGACTAGGGGTGGGGTCTTAGTAGATTTTTGGTCAAAAATAAAATTTTCAAATGGAAGCCAAATTCAAATGGTTGCAAATGGAAGCCGTAAGCGAACTTAGCAACTTTCGTCGTAGAACATCCCACCCAAACTTGCTGTGGTGTGCTTTTGTTTTTACTTTCTCTACCGGAATTTTAAGCATACAGTGTGTACAACGCCAAAATAAATTGCCGTTTCACTAGCATACGTACGTAAGTGATTTGATGTCGGTAACATTGTCATTACAAATCTGTGTGTTAAACTTGCCTTATGTAAAAACAAAAAGTGTAATCATGTAGACATATATAGGCCGACACACATATTATCCTCCTTTGTGTGCAGCTTTTTGTTACTTATACCTATACGTATTAATACCTATACGTATTACTTTTTAGTCGCACTAACGAAAGTGGAAAAGAAAGGTTTAAAAATGAAGGAACGTCTTGTTTCTCAGGTGAGCATTTTAGTATTGTATTATATAATACGTACGTAACAGTATACATGCACCTTGACCCCTGTACCAGGGCCTGGGCCTGGAAATTGGGGGTCCAAATCGAAAATTTTCATGAAAATTCAAATTTTGCAATAATTTCGGCTATACAAACGTATATATATATATACTATCGTTGTTAGAAACGTTACTATTGTTGTTTTAATTCAAATCGGTGGGAGAACAAATGTTTTGCAACTAGTGATGGGCACTGGATATCCGGATATCCGGATAATTTTTATATCCGGATAATATCCGATTTGAGGAAAATATCCGGATATCTGTGTACATTTCTGACAAAGTAATGAAAAATTAGCAAATTTCTGACAAAACTTTCGAGAAATTTTAAATATTTTTCAAAAATTTCTCTGAAATTATTTTTGAAACCAAGGTTGTGGCTTGGCTTTGTGATAGAAATTTGACAGAAAAATTAAAAATTTAACTGCAAAATCGAAAAATTTTCTTGAAGTTAAGTTTGGAATAGGCGGATAACAGGATATCCGTTAACGCAAAATAGGCGAATATCCGGATATGAAAAAATATCCGGTGCCCATCACTATTTGTAACACTTTAAGACTTTCAAAATTTTGGTCAGAAAATGTCAAAAATTTACCAAAGTTTGTTAGTATTTGGCCCCCGAAATTATATACCTCCGGGGCCCGGCCAGGCCCCGGTGCATCCCTAATTAACATGTTATAATATTATGAGGCTCTGCGCGGAACTTAGTGACCCGAGCGCCGTGCCAGCTAAATACTCAGCGGAATTGGACAAATCTGTGTCGTCGGAATCAGCATGACGAGATTTCGCTTCCGGACAAGTTAGGTCCGTTGGTCTTTGTTCGTGTGAGTAAGTCTTGCAGAAGCACTTCCTCTAACTCACAAACTGCACGGTCAAGGCATTTGTAACCGGTGAAGTTTGGTTTTTCTGAGAGTACGTAATAATACTTATTTTATGTTAACGTAATTTACTTTTTGGAAAATTGGAAAACCTGTGTGGCCTGCCGAAAATGGCCTCAGAGCTAAGATTGGCCAAAAAAGGCAAACAGCCCCGTTATTCATACGTCTGGGCACTAGCGTAGATACGGCAGGGACCGCCCCCTGTCGAATTGGTTTCCCCCCTCTCATAAAAATTGGAGTTGCGCTATTTCATGTCTCGGTACACATAATAAGCAGTTTTCACCATATTTAGTCGCCACATAGGGCTAATGCAATTATGCATACAAGCGCTTACAGATTAATTCCAGCATCTAGCTTGTTCCCTCCAGACGGGCCCCCCCCAGTAATTGGGGCCTTCCCCCCAGAACACTAAAGTGCCCGGAAAAATAGGGTTGAGGGTAAATTTCTGGGCTTATTCTGGGCCCCACAAACACCCTTCCCCCCAAAAACCTTTCTCTCCCCCTCCCAAAAAAGTGGGTGCCCCTTTTGGTATCAACTTCTGCCCTGAAACAATCGCTCACAAGGCAAATTTTCAAAAAATTTTCCGGCTTCGCCGGAATTTTTTAATCGATTTTTGTCAAGCGCTATTTTTGCACTGAAAACGAACTTTTTCTTAAATTAATGAATTAATTTCCGGCTTCGCTCAGCAGAAAAAATAGCTATTTTTTAAACATTTTTGAAAAATTTTTCTTCCCCTCCCCCAGAAATTTCTGCTTTGCAAAAAGTCAGAGCATTGTGTGTATACGTATATATATACAGGAATCAAATATTTTCAGCAAACGATATTTTAAGGTCGTGATTAGTTTTGGGCACATTTGGTTGGCGGTTTAAATCAAGATGAAACTTAATGAAACTTTCCAAAATAAGTTCTTTTAGCATTCTAACATCCTCCTCGCAATCCCGCTTCAAAACTTCGACGTCTCCCCCATTGGCCCATATTCAGTAATAACGCCTTATTACCTCAGTAAACACTGTTTTTGATAATTCCCTGATATTCTGATTTCATAAATTAACTTTCAGAACATGTTACGAATATTTTTTCATTTTTGACGATATAGCGCGGCGGGAAATAAAAACCCAAATTTTCGAATTTTTGCTGTAACTTTTTTATTAAACCACACATCGAAAATCTAACGATAAATGCCATGCGGCCTTGCAAAGCGCTTCAAAATGAGCCATAAAACATCTCTCTAGCACTTACTGTTAGTAGGAAATTTTCGACGAAACAGATGGGAAAAGGAAACCCAATGCGGGAAAAGAAAACCCATTCTGAATTTTTTGTTAGAAGGGTGCCAGAACTATTTTGACTGCACCATTCGAAAGAGTGGGTTGTTTTTAGTACGTCTGCATCGAAAGATATCAAAATTTGTGCGAAAATGTAAGCCACATTGATATTTCAAAATTTTGTATATATGTTTAACACGTCATGATAAGCAAATTTTGGAAAATTTTTAGATTTGCTTATTTTCTGCAGTTTGAACATTCGGTCGTATAGAAAACAAGCTTTTATTGTATTTTGAGCCAAACTAGAACATTTTAACGTCAAAAATAAGCAAAATTTGGTTAAAATTGCAAATTTGGCTTGAAATAGCACCATGCCACAATTTGATCATCTGGGCTACACATAACGGAATGATGCCAGGTAAAGCCTCCACCAACTTAATCTAAAGGCTCTATTAAACAAATTTAAGTGTTAATATGACCTTTGTTGCAAACGGTTTGAAAAATATTCCATTTTGAAAATTGGGTTTTCTTTTCCCGCATGTGGGTTTTCTTTTCCCGCCGAATGAAGGTCGTACTACAGGCACTAGAACCAAACAGCATATGCCGTCGTGAAGTTTGTTTAGGACATATCCTCTGTATAACTATAATCCGTTTTGCCCTAGGTCTTTCCAGTAGTTCACAGTGACACACCAAAGTTGACCCTGTCTGACCCCATGTTGGGACCAAAATTTTCAAAATTTTAAAAGTCCCACAAAATTTGCTGAGAAGCACCGGAGACTACAATAATACACCCCCTAAGGGTAGTTTTGGACGCTCTTTAAGATAGGCTAGCAAAATCTGATCTAGCTCATATGGCTGTCTCACACTGCCGATGGGTTTTCTTTTCCCGCATTTCAGAGTGGGTTTTCTTTTCTCGCCGCGCTTATAGTCAGTCAGTCACGTTTCCTGTTTGGCAGTAAGATTTGCGTCTGGTTGCGCTGCATTAGAGTACTGCTGAAGTACAGCAATGCAAGCAACTACTACTGTAACTACGGATTAGTTAGTCTTGCGAAATTTCGCAGGCAAGTGGAGAAGAGCATTAGCAATCGCGTCATATAAGTTTCCTGTATTAGCAGTAAAATTTGCGTCTGGTTGGTAAAATTCACGCTACTTTCTAGAATATTGCCAAAAATGAGTAAATGGAGAAATTGGAACTTTTCAAGCTGCTTGGTTCTTTTGCTTCTGTTGACGATTAATTGGTCAAAAGTAATTTTTTCAAAACTGCTCAGATTTGGTATCAAATGAAAGCCTTAAGTGAGCTGAGCAACTTTTGTCATAAAACTGCGTGCCTAAAAAGTCGTTGTAGAGCGATGTGGTGGTGACTTAACAATTTTGGGTCAGAAATAAATTTTTCAGAGGCAGTCCAAATTTGGAAGGGTATTTTTTACTGGAGGGGTGGGGCGCCCCCCCCCCTAAATTGACCTCCCCCGAAAATGCCTTCCCCCTGAAATTGCCCACTTCCGGGATTCTTGCTTTCTCCCGGGATTTTTTGAGGCCCGAATTTTTGCCAAAAATAGGCAAATTTTCAAAAATTTTCTGGCTTCGCCGGAGATTTTTTCGTAAAATGGCTATGGAAAAAATTATTGTAATATTCCAAAGCCTGTATATATATATAGGTTTTTCGGTGTGTAGAATTCAAATTTGCACTATTTTTAAGGTAGGGGAAGTTGCCCAAATATAGCCAAGAGCCTAATATGGCCAACGTTGACTTTGGATAGGTCTGTATGTGTTTTATCAAAGCCAAGTGAAATTAAACTTTCGCAGTAGCAAGATATACCTGTTGTTATTGGAGACTCCAGCTTTCAGCATTAACTTTCCAGTAATAAATTAAATAAGAATTGTTTTCTAATTTTATTCAACTTTTAATTTTTAAACCAGTTACTTTATCTTCTCGGAAAGTAACTTTTTTAAGAAAAGGATTCTCCAGTCCAGTTAAGTCTAAGTTAAGCTGACATTTTTATATATATCATTTAATAGAGAATTGTATGTAGATTATTTTTCCAAAATTTCAAAACCTAAAGTTGACCCAGTAAAATTTTTTGTGCATCAGAACTAATTTCGGTGCCGTTTTCACCAATGTGCCCTAATATGGACAGCCGAAATTTTGTGAGTGCCCAAATATGGCCAATGTAAAATCTAAGCTATTTTACGTGTAAAAATCCGATTTTTGAGTTGTCAGATAAGGCTGATTTTTGTTTGCAAATTCTGATGTGACAGTTTTAGCCAGTTCATTTATGAAAAGTTCAAGTAATTATGCTTAAAAATTTGCTTCAAGACTAATGATTTCAGTTAAATTAATCTCATACCCTTATAAAACATGTTTTAGTGCTAAAACGTACTTTATGAAGCATAAAGTAGTCCCAGAGGTTGAACGCAATGTTTAAAACATAGTTTTGTTTCTAAAAATACCATTTTTTAGCAGTTTAATAAAACGCTTTGATGTTGCCGTTGTGATAAAGCATGTGTCCTTATTTGGGACCCTTTGTCCGTATTAGGAACCCAGGTGTCCATATTAGGCAACTTTTTGCTCCCGTCTTCTGGGTTTTCTCTAGGCGAAGTAGTGGGGGGGAAGACCAAAAGTGGGGGGATCCAAAGTGACCTAAAAATGCTAAAAATGCAGGCAAAATAGCCTGTTTTCTACATATATATACCGCTATAACTATGCTTAAAAGTGCTCAAAAATCAAGTTTGAGTACCAAAATAGACCATTTTTTACCAAAAAATTCCGGCGAAGCCCACTAAAGAAAACCCAGATCTTTGTGTGTTAAAATCGGATTTGGCCATATTTGGGCAACTTCCCCTAGCTTTAGCCCATAATGCTGACCATCTCTTAAGTCCGGAGGGTCTGGGCCATCACTAGCACGGCCAGTCGGTCAAACAGGGCTGAGGTACGTATAAATATACAGGTTTTCGGTCAAACAGCTCGAATTTGACGTTATTTTATTTAGAGATGCACCGGGGCCGCCACTGCCGGGGCCGGGGCCGGGGCCGGGGCCGGGGCCGGGGCCTGGAAATTGGGGGTCCAAATAGAAAATTTTCAAAAATTTTCTTGAAAATTCAAATTTTGCATTACTTTTTGATATACAAACGTTACTATCGTTGTTTTCATTCAAATCGGTGGGAAAATAAACGATTTGCAACACTTCTTGGCCTTAGAAATTTCAAAATTTTTGTCAAAATATGTCAAAAATTCCCAAAATTTTGCTAATGTCTGGCCCCGGTCGGGACCGGGGCCTGGCCACCGGGGCCGGGGCCGGGGCCTGACCACCGGGGCCGGGGCCGGAGCCGGAGCCGGGGCCTGGCCCCGGTGCCGGGGCCGGGGCCGGGGCCTGGCCCCGGTTCCGGGGCCGGGGCCGGGGCCAGGCCCCGGTGCATCCCTAATTTTATTGTAGCAGCCAGCCCGCATCTTTTTACGAAAAGTTGTGAGTGATTGTTTTTGCGAAAAAAGTTTGCAAAAAATCACCCGCCATGTGCCAGCCCAGAGGACGTGGCAATGTATCCAATATATGGCTAGATTTTTAATTTGGTCCGAAGTCCGGAGTTGTCCAAGAGTCGGATTTTATGTGGGTCGACTATTTTGGACACTCTGCACCTGTGGCTCAGTTGGTTAGAGCGTCTGCGCGTTAAGCAGAAGACACGGGTTCGAACCCCGCCAGGTGCCCGAATTTTTCGGGTGCCCGGTGGTGTACAACTTTCATTTCTTTAACTAGTCTGTGGAGTAGGGGGCTCGGCAACCAAACTTACATATTATCTTTAATTAATTAGTACATATTAATATTAGTGATGTGCGCTGAGTAATTTGCCCGCTCCGGAGCTCCGGCCGGAGCGGGCTGCCGGAGCACCGGAGCTCCGGAGCTCCGGAGCTCCGGAGCTCCGCGGAGCTCCGACTGTTAGTGAAGGCAAAATTGTAAAAATTTCGGTTTAAGTTAAAAACAGGTTGTTTATTCAATAAAAAGCATGCTTACTCGCTGCATATATTTTTAGATGCTGATTTCTTTGCTACATATATACGAATGCTGTATGTTTGATCTGAAATAAGTTCAGCTTTTGGCAATATTTCACAGAATTTTTGTGTTAATCGATTGTGCATACCTACTGCTGTGTTTACATAAAAGCCCATGCTAGTTTTCACGTTTTTCAAGGTTTTGCAAATTTAAATATTATGTAGGGGCGCGATAGCGCCCCTACATAATATGGGTGTAAAGGCGTCTGCGCGGCCCCTGGAGACCGTGTGGGCCTGGTGCCAGCTAATTAGAGGTCCGGGAGGGGTAAAAAGGTTACCATCGTAAAGTACTCGAGTAGTACTACAAGTATCACCATACTTTTGGTTAAAATGCGGAACTTCGAAATTTTGCACTAGGCGATAGTTACCGTGCGGTTGTTTTTTTTTCTCGGTTAATAGCGCTTATTGGAAGTGCATTTTCTAGCGAAGTGTTGGAACGATGTGGGCATTTTGGTCCAATGCTACTATGATATGTTGGTAGACAGTATCCCCCCATGCTACCAAACGAAGGTCATTTTGGCACTCAGCCAACTTTGGCTCTGTGCCAAGGCCCCAAAGTCGGACTTTCACTATTTTGGCACTTCGGTTGAAATCAACTTTTTTTCACAGGCTAGCAGCTAGATCGGTTTGGTTTATTTTATTTGAATATTTGGGACTATGCGCTCAAAGTAACGAGGGGGATTTTTTAATTTCGCTCTGTAGCTTTCAGAAGATATGCCCAAACTTTGCATTTTTTGGGCTGTTTTGACGAAAAGTTTCTAAGTCCCACTTTTACTAGAAATGGCCTAAAAGTCACTAAAAATGGCGTTTTTCGGCCCTTTGGTGGTACCCATATATAGTAAATCGGGGTCGCGGAAAACGATGAGCATACTGCCGAGGTCGGTGGATGAGACCCCTGATCCACAGCGCCCACCCACAGTGGGTCCGGTGTGGGTCAAAAATGAAAGTCTTCAAAAGTGGTCAAGTTGGGTATCAAATGAAAGCCCTTGGCGAGGCGATCAACTTTTGTCATTATACCACCCACGAAAAGTGGCCCCACCGACTTGTGGGTGGGTGCCCCACCCACAGTGGGTCCGGTGTGGGTCAAAACTGAAAGTCTTCAAAAGTGGTCATGTTTGGTATCAAATGAAAACCCTTGGCGAGGCGACTTTTGAGCTTTTGAGGACTTTTGAGGCGACCCATGGCTGACCAGATCTAGTTCAACTGGTTCAAAGTTGAAGCTGTTCCCGGTTCAAGCTGCTGGAGATAGCTGGAAGGCTAAAATTTTGCATACAAATTGCCTACGGCATTTTTCAAGCTCCTTATATAAGTAAGCACACAACTGGAAAGGGAACCTTTAAAACGACAGAAGGACAAGTAATTAAAATGCTCCTCCGGAGCATGAAAAAGTAATATGGGTGGTGGTGAGGTTGTAAAATCAAGAGAGGACTAGTCTTAAAAATGCTTAATATAGGGCTAGGTTCAAAAAAGAAGAGGACTAGATTGTGGGCGAATTAATATGGGCACAGCTTCGCCGAGCAACCCATATTCGCGGGCTTTCACGCTTCGCCATGGCGATTGTCATATATATACAAAGCGATTAATGTCGGCAATAACAACAATTCCAGCAGTTCAACAATCGCTGCAAGTTGCTTGATAAAAAATTAGATTAGCTAGGTATATATACGTAAACTACATATATAGTAATAGTAACTGTATATAGTAATTTGGTTGTGCTGGACTACGGCAAGCAACGAGAAAAAACCAAGGCTATGATTGTAAAGCTAGCGGTTCAATGGAAATAGAAGATCGTCGGAGAGTCCTGAAATTATTGTTGAAATATAGGCTTTTCTTATAAATGGTTAAAATGCACACTAATATTAAGAGTTTGTTGAAAGAAATGTTTGCTTCCATTAAAACTCGTTAATCAGAGTTGTATATATTATTTACGCACCGTAACTAAATCTGAACACTGGTATACGTTTGTGAATGTGTATAACTTCTTCAGTCCGCGAATATGGGTTGCTCGGCGAAGCTGTGCCCATATTAATTCGCCCACAACCTAGTCCTCTTCTTTTTTTGAACCTATTCCCATATTAAGCATTTTAAGACTAGTCCTCTCTTGATTTTACAACCTCACCACCACCCATATTACTTTTTCATGCTCCGGAGGAGCATTTTAATTACTTGTTATATTACACATGAAATATATAGTCAATATTTCTGGCAGGAATTTCAACAAATGTTTACCAAACTTTTCAAATCATGCATAAAACATTGCAAATTTGACAGATGTGGACCTGATTTCATTTACCCACCACCACGTATTTAATTTATCATTAGAGTATTTTTATATAATCAAATTAGGATACGTATCATAGGGGTCGCGGCAGCGACCCCTATAATATGTGTGAAAAGTGGCTGGAGACAGTGTAAAATCTGCTGCGCAGAAGCTGCGCAAAATCCTGCGCAGATCCTGCGCAGATTTCATGCGCAAATTGTAGAGCACATCGAGTTTAGTATGTCTGTGAAGTTTCAGCCCCGTATCACTTACCGTTAAAAAGTTGCGCCCCGGACCGGTTATGGCGGCGATGTTTTTTTCCGGTTTCTCCTATTTGATGGTTGTATTGTACATAATGTTCGCCGTTTTCACGTGATCTGCAGCGGTGGGCCAACCTGAAGGGCTATAGGGTCTAGTAGTACCCTCTAAAGAATTTAAGAATCACAACTTTTTTTGCGCCGCAGCTGCGCCACAGCGCCGCAGTTGATATCAAATGTAATCAAAGTTGGTATCAAATGAAAGCCCTAAGTGAGCTGAGCAACTTTTGTTTTTAACTCCATGCCCAAAGTGGCTGTAGAGTGCTGTGGTGGGGTGGGGTGGGGACTTAGGCGATGTTGGGTCTAAAATAAAATTTTTCAACAGCTGTCAAATTTGGTATCAAATGAAAGCCCTAAATGAGCTGAGCAACTTTTGCTGTCGGATTTATATATATATGCCTTTCTCAACCGGAATTTAAAGGATAGACATCGGCCCAACACACGTATTATCCCCTTTTGTGCCGAGCATTTTTGTTACTTGTTATATAAATCTAAGCTAACCAAATTTCTATATGAAAGTTAGATTAGAAAAGATAGATTTGATGAAAGCAAAGAAAACAGCTGCAGATGTTGAAAGTTTACATAGAATTTAGATTTAACGGAAATGTAATATTTAATTGAATAATTAATAACAAGTACGAAATTTAAACTTTTTACGGAACCAATTCTTAAGTGTATTAGAGTTGTATCGAATTTATCTTTCATATATTTATTTAGAAAATGAACAAGCTAAAATTGTCTCCAGAAAAAAAGAACTGTCTTGAGAAGTATATATAAGAAGGCAGCCTTGAGAAATTTGAAATATTTTAAAACAGGAGTACGACAACTTATATCTAAAATTCAATACAGTCTTACGTGCTGTAAGAAAAAATCGTGGAGTTCACAGAAAAATCATTTATACTTTCGAATTTTTTAGCACCTTCAAAGCTTGCAAAAGGCTGCTCCGGGTACCCGGAGCTCCGGAGCTCCGGAGCAGAAGCCCGCTCCGGAGCACCGAAAATCGGAGCTCCGTTCCGGAGCTCCGTCGGAGCGGAGCTCCGGCGCACATCACTAATTAATATACATAATAATATGTTAAAATTGGGACTTTGGCTATTGCCATGCAAAATTTTCCGGCTGTGGCTTGTTGTTAGCCGTCTAGGTTTATGGTTTGGTTTAATTCCAGGAACAAGAACGGGGTTTAATTTCAGGTACAGAATCAGGAACGGGAGTCTAATTTCAGGAACAGAATCAGGAAACGGGGGGGTATAATTTCAGGAACAACAGGAACGGGGGTCTAATTTCAGGAACAGGAACGATGTTTAATTTCAGGAATGAATTTCGAGTGACTTTTTCTGAACCTTGCTATATATAGTCAGGAGGGGGGAAAGCATCACCGGCAAAGTGGGGGAAAAGCAATGGCTCACCCTGCTCGACTGGCATAAGATAGAGATACAAAATCTAGTGCAAATGAAAGTTCAAGTCTTGTACTTTAGGATCATAATACAAATAACCGTTCCTGTCGATTGAGCCTTCGTGTGGCATGGGTCCGAAGTTGACACCCAAAAATTGTCCAAAAACCTAAGGATTTTTCAAATTTTATAAGATTATGCCAACTTACTGGTAATAGTTACAGGAGTCATCTTGTGCATGAAGGGGTTTGTGGATGTGCTCTATAACGTGGGCTAGTCGGATTTTCGCTAGGTCACACGGTTGAGAAATAGTGACCATCATTTTCCCCCCACACTTTTTGCACCAGAGGGGTGGGAGAAAAACAACGGTATGCTTTTGCCCCCGCAGTTTCGTTTTTTGATTTAAGCAAAAATAACGACTAATTGTTTACTCATTTGAACTGTTATACCCCCCAATTGACCTTCCGCTGCCGAAAAGCGCCATATGACCTGCCCCTGTGGAGGAATGCTGGCAAATATTCCCAGGGGGGCAAATCGTGCGGATAACAACAAACTTAGGGTCCATAAACAATATTTTTGTGATATTATGAACTGTGGACATTCCAGAGAGTTTCACAAGTGTGGATATGCAAAAGACTACACCCGAAATGGATGACCCCTGAACACTTTTGCGCGATTTTGCCACCCACCATAAATAAAACACTCAATTTCTTGCGGGTTAATTTCGCAAAATGGTGTATTTTATCATTGCAAGTTAACACAAAAGGCGATTAAATTATAAATTACCGGAAAAAATAAGATTTTGTAGACCCAAAATCTTAATTTCCTAGCAATTTTGGCCCATTACTAAGTTTGGCTTATATGATGGATAATACCAAGTCTGGCTGCCGGCAACGAGTTTTTAGAAGTAGATATTGCGTTTTATGCCTTTAAATGCCGTTTACCTGCTGTTATGGTGGTAAAGGAACGAAATTTGGTGCAGTCTTTTTTCTCCACCCCCATCTTTTTCCCCCACTTGTGGGGAAAAAAGATGGTCTATATTGAGGCTAGCCTACTAGAAGTACAACCGAATGCTGATTTTACTGGTGGTATAGAAAGTGCAGGCTAAGCCCTACATGCTGGTATATAAAGCGTCTGGCTAGCTACAGTCTGTAGCGAGTAATAACCTTATTTCTAAAGTCGCAACAATACGACGTATATATTACTCAGAAATTCCCTACTCTATTGGTAAGAAGACACCAGCGTATAGCGTAAGTGACGCATTTGCCCGCAGTCGCGCTAGACATAAGCAAATTTCGGAATTTTTTATGGAGTTCTGGAAATTTTGGGAATGTTTTCAAAGAATATCTGCTCGGTCCAAAACCGAGACTTTTCGATGAGCGAGCGCGGTAGCGACCCCTATGTTCTATGCTGTTAAAATCTGATCTAGCATTTATGGGTGACTCAGCGCCGATTAATTTTGCCGCATCTCAGAGTGTGCCCCCCGTTACCAGTTTGCTTGGTAATCGTAGTGCCAAGGCTTGTAATGCCAGACCAATTATACACAGATTTCAGTTCGTAAGTGTAAACGTATTGCCAGTATGAACAAATGGTGTGTGTTCAGTTTTTTTTAAATTAAGAATTTATTTTTAGATTCGTGAATGTGTGGACAAATATGAAAACATTGTTGTTTTTTCCATTGAAAACTCCAGGAATAATTTGTTGAAAGATGTGAAAAATGATTGGAAGGATTCTCGGTATGTTTGCTCTTTTCTCGGCAAGTTTCGAAGCACACCGAGAAGATATCAATCCGTAAAGGAGGGTAAAGATGAACCGCATGGATCATTGCTCTTCTTCTTCTTCTTCATATTACTGGAGCACGGTCAGAGCCATATGAGCTGATCTTCGGAACCCAGATGTAGTCACAGATAACCCAGCACCAGTCTTAGCGAGTTGAGGCTGATCTAAGGCCATGCAATCTGATCCAAGAACTGTACTGGAGGGGGGCGTGGGTGGGCTCTCCCCTGTTTTCGGGTTCCCCACACTCAGCCCCACCCCCAATTTTTTGGGCTTCCCCCCCACTCACTGTAAGGTGCCCAGAGTTGTGTCAATTTTAAGGACTTTTGCTCAAAATTTTTAAAAATTTTCCGGCTTTGCCGGAATTTTTAGGTCAATGTCAAAAGTCGCGTATTTCGGTACTCAAACTAAATTTTTGGGCACTTTTTAGCATAGTTATAGCAGTGTATATAGAAAACAGGCTATTTTTTACTGTATCTTTGGCATTTTTAGACTGTTTTGTGCCCCCCCCCCCCCACTTTTCGACTGGTGGGGGGCTCCCCCCGCTACTTTTTTCGCCTAAAATAAACCCAGGTCAGATAGTCAAATCGTCGGCAGCTCACCTCACAGCCTAGTTTTAAACTGAGTTAACTTGACCACTGTTTATACAATGGCGACTTTTCTGCTACACTTACTATAAAACTTAAATATTGTTAATGCCCGCTGGCTTTGCATTTCTTTTTATTCCTGCTGGAGCAGGAATGTATAAAAAGAAAATTAGTATGTCCATTGCAGTTTGAGTCACGGTTTTTTTTTGTGTCCAGGAGCGTGTCCAGACACAAATTTTCTTAGCTGGACACAAAAATTTTTAGCTGGACACAAGGTAGACACAGCTAAATTTTTCATAGAGAAGTGTCCAGAAAAAATTCCTGATCATCCCAAATCTTTAAAAAAGCTCTAACTTTTCTGGGGGGCTATCGCCCCCAGACCCCCCCGCTCTTATCCTTACATTTTTCTCCTTTAGGCTTTGGTCACCTATCTTAACTTGGTTAATCGTTCCGCAACTATGTACCTACTTACTCTTATTTGTATTTAACTTAATTTAATAATTTCTTAGAAAATCCGCCTCTAGGGCGAAGTTTCTTTAGCAAATCTGAAAGAAAAAAACTGCGACATTCCGCACTTTTTTTGAAAATTCCGCAACTTTTTTTCGGAGCTCTGCGTAAGTTCCGCAAAAAAATTTTTGACCTTGAGTAGAAATTTTCAGTTATCTCTGATAATAAATACAAATGTTTCAGGTACTTTTTGCAGAAAATTCCAAAAAATTTCGCGCCTTCGGCGCGAATTTCTATATTCATGTCTTTCAGTGCTATCCGAGATTGAATACTTAGTGAAGGCTTATGCAATGAAATTCTTTTAGTATATATATATACGTATATAAACTAATTTCCTAAAATATCTGAAGAGTATATACTTGCGTACACATGGTAACCACATTCACTCTAGTGTTCTGTGAAGTTGTGTGCATTCTTTGTATATACAGAGTCGTGGAAATATATACCGGCATACCTAACCAGTTTAGACACCAAATTGCACAAGAGAATAACCCATTTGTAAATGTTGCCAAATCATAATTTTAAACAATTTTCGCCCTGTGGCAGCTTGTTTATATTTTGGGTCTTTACTGGCTGCCGAAATCAAAGTTTTGAGTGTTTCCATCAAGGATTTTCGTCAGTTTTACAAAATTTTCTCAGCTTCTAGGGGGGCTCCGCCCCCAGACCCCCCCCCCCCGCATCTCTACGTTTAAATTTTATATTCTTGTCAAAATTCTTGCCGTCCTGTGGCTTGCTACGTCAACAAGAAAAGTGTGGCACGGTGACCCTTGCAAATTGCTAGATAATTGCAAACAGTAGACAACTATATACGTATAATTTATTCGCATATTAACAAATTTTATTCCTACACTAAAATAGCGAGTTAAATACAACTTATATAATATAATATATTATATAATTATACAAGTAACAAAAATGCTCCGCACAAAGGAGGATAATATGTGTGTGATGGCCTGTGTCTATCCTTAAAATTGAGAAAATAAAGACGCAGTTCTATGACAAAAGTTGTTCCAGCTCATAGGGCTTTCATTTGATACCAAATTTGACCATTTTTGAAAAATTTTATTTTGGACCCAAAATCGTCTAAGTCCCCACCCCACCCCACCACAGCCACTTTGAGCATGCGGTTCTATGACAAAAGTTGCTCAGCTCGCTTACGGCTTTCATTTGGTACCAAATTTGACCACTTTTTGAAAAATTTCATTTTGACCCAAAATCGACTAAGTCCCCACCCCACCCCACCACAGCACTCTACAGCCACTTTGAGCATGCGGTTCTATGACAGAAGTTGCTCAGCTCGCTTAGGGCTTTCATTTGGTACCAAATTTGACCACTTTTGAAAACTTTAATTAATGACCGAAAATCGCCTAAGTCCCCACCCCACCCACACGCTCTACAGCCACTTTGAGCATGCAGTTCTATGACAAAAGTTATCAGCCACTTAGGGCTTTCATTTGGTACCAAATTTGACCACTTTGAAAACTTTCATTTTTGATAAAAATGTGGCCCTGAGTCCCCACCCCACCCCACCACAGCACTCTACAGCCACTTTGAGCATGCAGTTCTATGACAAAAATGCTCAGCTCGCTAGGGCTTGTTTGGTACCAAATTTGACCACTTTTGAAAACTTTTCATTTTTGACCGAAAATCGCCTAAGTCCCCACCCTACCCCACCACAGGCCTCTACAGCCACTTTGAGCATGCGGTTCTATGACAAAAGTTGCTCAGCTCGCTTAGGGCTTTCATTTGGAACCAAATTTGACCACTTTTGAAAACTTTCATTTTTGACCGAAAATCGCCTAAGTCCCCACCCCACCCCACCACAGCACTCTACAGCCACTTTGAGCATGCGGTTCTATGACAAAAGTTGCTCAGCTTTCATTTGGTACCAAATTTGACCACTTTTGAAAAATTTCATTTTTGACCCAAAATCGCCTAAGTCCCCACCCCAACCGACCACCGCACTCTACAGCCACTTTGAGCATGCAGTTCTATGACAAACGTTGCTCAGCTCGCTTAGGGCTTTCATTTGGTACCAAATTTGACCACTTTTGAAAACTTTCATTTTTGACCGAAAATCGCCTAAGTCCCCACCCCACCCCACCCCACCACAGCACTCTACAGCCACTTTGAGCATGCAGTTCTATGACAAAAGTTGCTCAGCTCGCTTAGGGCTTTCATTTGGTACCAAATTTAACCACATTTGAAAAATTTTATTTTCGACCACTAGACCCCCACCCGACTGACCCTTCAAACGGCAAAGTGGAACCAGCACAGCAAGATGGATGAGTCCAACGGAAAAACGGACACCGGAAATGAGCTGGGCGCACCAGAAAACCCCTATAGAGAAAGTTTTGAGAGGCCAGGTAAAGCCTACTATGGACCTCCAGGAAGCGGTTTCCGACTTGACCCTCCCGACGGCAAAGTGGAACAAGCCCAGCAATATGGGTGGGTCTAACGGTAAAACTGACTGCGGGAATCAATTCTCCGTGCCAGAAAACCATTGTATGGAAGATTTGAGCGTTCAAAGTTGAATAGATAGCGAGAAATTTCGATTTTTCATTTTCGAATTTTCGCCATTTTTGACGGGCCACTGTGGTCGCTAGGGAAGTGATAGAGAAACGCAACCTGGACCGTTAGTTAGTTCAATATATGTAATTTCTGAATATAAAAAGAAATCAGCTCCAGCTCGTAACGTTCGACCTGAGCGACGACCACAAAAATGGTCACTTTTCGCTATGAGCCGACTTTGCGGCGCCACTGCGGCGCTGTGGCGCAGCTGCGGCGCAAAAAAAGTTGTGATTCTTAAATTCTTTAGAGGGTACTACTAGACCCCATAGCCCTTTAGGTTGGCCCACCGCTGCAGATCACGTGAAAGCGGCGAACATTATGTACAATACAACCATCAAATAGGAGAAACCGGAAAAAAAACATCGCCGCCATAACCGGTCCGGGGCGCAACTTTTTAACGGTAAGTGATACGGGGCTGAAACTTCACAGACATACTAAACTCGATGTGCCCTACAATTTGCGCATGAAATCTGCGCAGGATCTGCGCGGGATTTTGCGCAGCTTCTGCGCAGCTTATTTTACACTGTCTCCAGCCACTTTTCACACATATTATAGGGGTCGCTGCCGCGGCCTGATAATACATTATATTAACGCTGCGCGAAATTTTGTTTCTGGACACAACTTTTCTTAGCTGGACACAAATAAAATTAGCTGGACACAAGTTTGACACAGTCCCGACCCCTGGTTTGAGTCATTTCTGCATTCAGAAGCCCCTATCTTCAACATAGGGCTAGCTTAGGGCTGAGTTTTTTGAGAGAGAATATTCAAATTAGTTTTGGCAGCTGCTATTTAAGCAGCCGTATGGACCGACTCTACGCAGTCATCGGCTGTCTGCAATCAAAATGGTTGCATATTTTTGAGCACCAGTGTAGCTTTGGAGCTACAAGGTGCACTAGGATTAGATAGTATGTGTAGCCTGCTTGCATTCTCTAGCGGGCTTACACTATCACTGGATTTTGGTGATAAAGCATAAGACTTAGAAGCAACAAGGATCAAGCGGAAAACACTAAAAAACCGAAGACCTATTCTGGCGACGTCTTCAATTGAGGACGTCTTCCACCAATTGGGATTTCTGCTGTCAAGACCCCCGAACGGAAATAAGAATTGAAGCAAGATCTCAGTTTTTACCAACAAATTATTCAACTGTAATTGAATAATAACAGGTCTACTAAGGAATACTGCCCCTTTTGTGGCCTACTTGTTAGTTTTTTGCAAGGTTATTGTTTAGTGTAGATTTCATTTCATTTGTGTCGTTTCATTCATTTCTTGGAACTACAATGTAAGAAGCAGCTTCTTTTTAATGCCATTTTTCAAATCTTTTGCAGCCGGAAGTAATTTTTTCGGCAGACGTCGGTTATAATATCATTCGATACCTCTATCATGATTATATACTTCAATTTTCAGTTTTTCCACTTTACTTACTTCAGTTATATACTAACTTAGAATGTTGTTTGAATGTGTGGTAGCTTAGCCATTAAGAGGGGGGTTATACCAAATACACTGACAAAAATTTTTCGGATTGCGCTCAAACTTTGTCACACATAACTGGGCTTATTCTAGGGAATTTTTCTTGGGGGGAGGGGGCTCTTTGGAGGGGCCCCTCGGGGGGCGAGTCATTCTTGGGGGGGGGGGAGAAAATTTTTCAAAATTTTTCTAAAAACATGCTAAAAATAGCGCTATTTTTATAGTAATCGCCAAAAAAGTTCGTTTTTAGTGCAAAAAGAGTGCTTAACGAGGCACAAATCGCCTACACTTTTACAAAATGACACTTGTTGACAATTTCGCCTTTTCCGCGATGTTTGCCGGGTACACGTGGGTACCACACGGGACACCCACTTTGTGGGGGGGGGGCGAGTTTTAGGGGGGCGGGAACGATTTTTGGGGGGGAAGGGTGTTTATGGGGGGCCCCCCCCCCCCACCCCCCACTAGAATAAGCCCAGCATAAAAGTATTAAAATTTAAGTGTAAAAACTAATTTTTCCTGCCACTTTTGCTTACCTCTTTTCCCCGATGCCACCAGAGGTTTACCTTGATCGGGCTGGGTGGACTTGGATCCCCAGACTTCCCTGCGTTAACCTATTATGCTAAGATGAGGTAAAAAACCAGTTTTATTGTCAAAGTAGACCAATTTAGGCTAGAAGAATCCGGCTCAGTTGGACGAAATTTTGACCATAAGTCTAAGACGGCATTTTCTGGGCACCTTTTCGGTGAATGGGTGAAGGTCAAAAGTTGGGGGATGCCCTCTTACTAAAGTGAACCGAGACCTCCGCGCTTTGACAAAATTTATCTTATGTCAATCAAAAAAATCGAATCAAACCCTCAGGATACAAATTGTGGGGTTTACGTGTATATTATGTATATGTACTATGTTTCAGATTTTTCTTTGGCAAAAACCGCGTAATGTCAATTGCCTTGGGCAGACTACCGCAAGAAGCATACTGTGATGGTTTGGATAATATCAGCAAATGTTTGACTGGTCAGTGTGGTTTGATATTCACAAACAGGTCCACTACAGAGGTCATAAGGTGAGGTTGTTGTTATTTGTAAAGGGTGTCGCAAAAATAGGGATCGCCACACAAAAGTGCACAGTGTAGATCAGTAGTTTAATAAACTGGCTCGGCCGTTTGGCTGGTATACTACACAACCAAGTTTCCAGACGCCAGAGTCCTTTTAAACTTTTAGCTAGATTAAGTGCAATCTGGCCATTTCAAAAAAAGGATTCGATTCGCGCCTTCGGAATTCTGGATATGCGGAAGTACGGACGACGCCTGTGCTAATCCCAGTCGTATTCCCTTCTGCTTTGGCTTTCCCGTATCTGGCAGTTAGCCCGATGTTTAGTTTATCGCATTTATTTAATTCTTGCCTGGAAAGCTGTTTGGGGGTGGCAAAACTTTACCTCGCAAATTGTGAGGAATTTTGCTGTCAGACTTACTTTAGATTTTAATACCTTTCACTGCTGGCTTGCTTTTTGGTATTGTTGAGAAGATCTCACCCGAAATCACAGCGGACATTTTACAAATTTTAACGTTTGTACGTAAGAAGGGTTAAGATTGGCTAAGACTGTTAATTCTTCGTATTTTGAAGGTGAATTCTTTAAATATCCGGCAAATGAGGACATTTTGTGATAATTTAATGCAACGAATGCTAGGAATTCTGGGGCAAGCCCTCTCCCACGCTAGGTAACGTAGCAACTAGCCAACCCTCTCCGCTTGAGAAGCTTCCGTTTTGTCTGCAATCCGATAACTGATTTTATCGAAAACGTGTCGTTTGCATTTTTATCGATTTTAAGTTCAGAAAATCCATTTGGTCTATGTTTAAGAATTTTGCGTCTGCGGAAAGGTCGCTCATGGGGAAAAGAGTGCTTTTGGTGAAGGACTCTTAAAGCTATCCTCCCTCTGTGAGAATTAAATGAATGAAAATTTGGTTATATAATAGGGAAAATGTAAGGAAACGAATCACCACTATAACGAAGTCGCTTCTACCAAAGTATGGCATTACGCGCCGGTTATTAGGCCCACTATAAAGCTGGGACGTCTTCATTGTTTATTTTTGTTGACAATTTGGCAAAGCTTGCGTACTCACCATTCTGTTTCAGCCATTTCAAAGGGTTGCGTCGGCGAGATTTTGCTCGCTCTGGAAATCGGTCTCCTGAAACAATCCATCTCAGCGAAGGTCCACTGCCTCAGTTTCCCCATTCCATTGAGCCTCAACTGCGAAAGCTGGGTCTTCCCTGCAAACTGGATAGAGGTTTGTTCCTGCAAAGGCTCTTGTGTTAAATACTTTACGCTAGTCTGACTACAGACTGACCTGGCAGTCAATCATTAATTTGCAGAACAGTGTACACTGTAGGGATGGTTTTTCGGGAAAAAAGATTGTCTGAAATAACCTTTTTCCTTTTTCTTCCTCTTGTTTCCATTTTTTATTTTTCCGGCTGCCCCGAAATTACCCAATGGTTAAGCAAACGTTCCTCTATTTCATGTCTCTGCATGCATAGAAGCCGTTTTTACGATATTTAATAGCCCCACAAGGCTAATGCAATACAAGTGCTTACAAAGGTTCCATTATTGATTACAAGAATCAAATGTTTTCAGCACATGATACTTTCAAGCAAACTACTTGTGACTTTTGTACAATAACTTTCAGAAAATGTTTCGAATTTTTTCCATTTTTTCCGATGCTTCGAAAAAGCCCAAATACAATTTCGTCAGATATGTTGAAAAAACGGGAAGACCCTTTCTTCCATCCCTTATACACAGCCGCTATACAGTAACAACAACAACAACAATCTGTCTAGAAATTCACAAATTTTCTGATGGTATTTTTCAGCTCCTTGTAATATTTGATGAACATTACTCCCCGAGCTCTCACGTATTTGAGTCTTGGCTTTCTCACGAGTGATAATTGCCTTGAAGCCTAAACTTAAATTGAACTTAAAATCACGTTAAGTATACGTGGTCCCGAATAGGAAAAGGCTGCATAATATTCTTGTACTGTTTTACTTGAAAACATGAAGCCAATGAAATATTAAGATTTTGGCTGTAATCATGCGTTTAGCAGTAACGATATTACGTACATAATGTGTTTTATTTTGGTTATATATACCATTTATTTGATTTCGTTTCTTAATATAATAGTTCTTTTTGACGTTTTGCAAAACCGCTGGCCGGTGCCACTTACAAAAGTGTATAGATCAAAAGTGCCCGGGGTGGCTGCAAGGTTACGAGGTTAATTTATAAATTAAGTATGTTGCAAAACAACCACTTTGGACAGTTGCTACCGCCTTAGCTTTCTTTAATTAGGTAGTAAAGGTTGTAATTACATGCAATAACAGTGAATTGCAATAATATTGTGCTTCTTGAACTTATTGAAAAATTTAGACTGAGACAAAATGTAACTCCTTCCACTGCGGAAGTCCGCCAGAGCTGGGGCCAGTTTCATAAAAATGTACTAGAGTTCTCGAGTATAGTAGCTAAACTACGCTGGAAGTTTTTGAGATCCGCAAGTCGCATTGCAAGTCACGCTGATAAAGTTCTCGCGTTCTCGAGTCAAGTTCTCTGGTCGATTTCAACCAGAGAAATTTTTGCCAACTTGAGACTTACTCGAGAAATTTTTAAAAATCTAAATTTATAAATTTTTTAATTCTGCTTCAGTAATTTGCATAATTGACTAAATAAATGACCATAAAATTGTCCGTAGATACATTTACATATAATTAGAGATTGTTGTTACTGAGGACAGACTGCTCGAGTACTTGAGAACTCGAGAACGTTCTTTATGAAACTGGCCCCTGGGGGCGACTCGACAACTAGACTCAGCTAGTTGTCGAGTCGAGTAGCAGATGTGTTTCATATAAGTTTTGCACTCGAGCGTGTACTCGCACTGGAGTTGCGAGTCTAGTAGATAGTCAAGTGCGAGTAGATATAACTGCTGCCTGCTAGCACCTGTTTCATAAAACTTCGGCTATTGCAGGCTAGTCCGCTACTAGCAGCTGTCTAGTTCTCTAGTGAATTTTGACTAGAGAACTTGCAGAAAATCTGCTATAACTTTTGCGATTTTAAAGCTTTTGCTTGGAAATTTTTACAAAGTGACGTGATGTTTGTTCTTAGTACTGTCCTAAAGTTTTAAATGGTTTCCTTCAGAGAAAGAAAAGATAAGATTTTCCAAAGAATTTTCATCATTTTTAGCAAAACTGAGTCTGGCATGCTTGCAACTCGCACTAGCAGTGCTAGTACTAGTAGTAGCAGCAGAATCGTAGCTGAGTTTTGTCGAGTTCTTAAAAATTTTTACGAAACACTTGCACTTGGAACTCGCACTAGGCTTGCGAGTACTAGCATTTTAGTACTCGCATGCGAGCAGAATTTTTATGAAACTGGCCTCTGGTCTCCGGGTCACATCACTAATACTGACATTTTCTTTATGACGTCAGTTGTTTCTTTTAGGTGTTGTGACACTTACGAAAGATTATGCTTTATGCAACAAGAATGAAGTATTATCCCCGGAACAGGCAAAACTTCTCGTAAGTAATTTCCAGTGGTTTAATATGGGCTGATTGATGGCTTCCTTCAAGTGCAACATTTTATTGAACTGTGTTGCCATCAGAATTTACTTCAACAACCCTTTTTGGTCTTGATAGGTGAGCTTTAACTATACGTTCAAAGTTTAACTGTACGTACACTACAACTAGCATGTTTTTAGTAAAATCGTTGTGAAATTTCCTGCTTTATACAGTTTTTGTGGGTAAGATCATTAGTGGTTTGGTGGTTCGAATCCTCGAAGCCACAAAACTTTCTGAAATTCTCTTGAGCAAGGGATTAAGCACATATCGGTTAACCGTGAGTTGTAGCGTCTAGACAGTCCAGCTTTCCACTCTTTATTGCTCGGTGAATGGGAACCACCAAGAGTACATAATGATAAGAGTATGCCACTAGGCAAGTTCTATGTTATCAGAGCAAAAACTATGCTCTGTTTGCTAACGGCCCGCCCCCTCTCGCAAATTAAACCCATCACTTCAAAGATTTTCGTGCGATATGTTTGTGTTCTAAAGCTCGAAGCAGACACAAAATTTGCTAACACAGTGCTTGTGCTTTTGAGCTTAAGCACATAAGTAAGTAAGTAAGTATTTCTTCCCGCCCGCTAGCGGTGAGCTGTCGCGAGGCCCCTTAGGGACATTCAATGCAAGCCACCTTGCTTACCACAAGGGTGCCGTCACCGAATGTAGGAAGTTTGCCGAAGGCTTGTCGTCCACACTTTTATGTGCAGAACAATAGAACGAGACCATAACAGCCCGAGCATGTTTTATAACGATACTCCCCAACTGACCGTTGGGCCCGCTGGAGGGAGAGTCTCGAACTGATATGGCCAAACCTCCATATCCTCCATTTGGCCAGCTGACATCGACCTGTAGCGGGCAGGTTACCTGTATATGTCCTGATCTATTGTGTCTTACTAGCACTTTGTCCAATGGCATGTTCAGTTCTGTTTCTGTGGTTGAACTGTCACAGGGAGGCGGTCCGTATAGTTACGAACCGATCCTGTGACAGTTGATATCTTCTGGTGGGGAGACTGTATATACTTCAGATTCAAACTACGACCAAGCAGGCCCGGTTCTTCCTCCCTGTACCGCCTATTCTAATCTAGAAATCTATCTGCAACATATATAATAGGCGGGGAAATATAGCTTTGACACCAGGAGCCCCCACCAGTATCGACCACGGGATCTTTTCTCCCCCCCTGTCCTAGTGGCTGGTACCGGAGAACCCCAGGTCAGTATAGTTCGAGACTTCACGTTCCTCCGGCACATAGAATTCCGCCATCTTTTGAAAACATTTGAGAATAGGGAAAACTATAGGGAAAACACCCACAGAAAGAGGGAGAGGGAATCGGGTATGTAAGGCTTATATGTTGTCTGACGGGACCTCAGCCAGCATCCCCCCCTGTCCTAGTGGCTGGTACCGGAGAACCCCGGGTCAGTATAGTTCGAGACTTCACGTTCCTCCGGCACATAGAATTCCGCCATCTTTTGAAAACATTTGAGAGTATGGAAAACTATAGGGAAAACACCCACAGAAAGAGGGAGAGGGAATCGGGTATGTAAGGCTTATATGTTGTCTGACGGGACCTCAGCCAGCATACAACTCCTACGGGACATGAACTATGTACTCGTGGGCTTGACTACATAGTCCGGGCTCACATCTGTGCCAGCCAGGGCCCGCTCGAGGGTTCTGGCTGACGATGCAAGGAGCAGCTGTCAGGGCCCAACCTCAGATATGCTTCATAAGCCGGATACCTGCCAGATTTCAGTATGGCGTCCTTGCAAGACCCTCCCGGTTGCGAGAGCTCAGCGCAGAATCCATATGCCACGCATATGGATCCCTCTTCGGGTAAACATAAACATAGAGCGAGTGAGTGTACCCCCGTTTCGACTAGGTACTGATTTGCGGGGGGGGTGTGCGTTAGTGAGCAGTTAGCGAGCAGAGCATAGTTTTTTGCTCTGATAACATAGAGTGTGCATAGTGACACACTCTTATTATGTACTCTTAGTACCTCCAGGAGTATATAAATGAAAGGATTTATCATTTATATCATTCTCTCATTTACTATTGGTACCACACTCTTGGTACCACGAATGTGGGAAAATACCAGAAGACTGGGTAGGGAATCTGCCTTGGAGATAGCCCCCTCCGCCAGGGGTGCAACATCATTTGAGAAGGTACTCCTGGTCCTGACCCAATGACAATGAAACCAGCACCCGTACCCTATAAGGCTGTGAGACTTGAGGGGACCTATACCTTTTTTACTGTGCATTATTCTAAACACTTATACCTTTTTGTGTCAGACTTTAGTAAGTCTACTTCAGAGGATCATAAAGGGAACAATCGGCCAAAGAATTCAGCTTCAATTTTACTCACTTAATTACAAATTGTTTCAAAAATTGTGCTGGGCTTATTCTAGTGGGGGGGGTGGGGGGGGCCCCCATAAACACCCTTCCCCCCCCAAAAATCGTTCCCCGCCCAAAAAAATCGCCCCCCCCCCCAAAAAAAGTTGGTGCCCCTTTTTGGTACCAACTTTTATTCCGAAAAAAATCGCTCAGAAGGCCAGAATTTTCTCAAAATTTTCGGCTTCTCGCCGGAGATTTCTACTCAATTTTTGCCCTATTCAACACTAAATCTGCTTATTTTTGCTATGAAAATCAACTTTTATAGTATATGCCAGAAAAATAGCGCTATTTTTAGCATATTTTTCGAAAAATTTTCGCCCCCCCCCAAAAATTCCTTGCCCCTCGGACCTTTGGGGGGGCCCCCCCCCCCAAGACGCCCCCCCCCCCAAGAAAAAATCCCTAGAATAAGCCCAGTTGTGTGCAATCAAACGTAGTGTATCATTCCTGAATTTTTAGCAGATAGCAGCACTGCACTAAATCAGTACTTTCCTTACATACTTTGAATGTGCATAGCGATGCAAAACGTGGTATTAAAAGCAATCAATATGTGATTTTTAGCTATTCCAATCCGGATCGCAGGATCGAAAAATTATTATGCTGGATAGGATCGGCTAATTT
The DNA here is from genome assembly GCA_030248195.1 of Trissonchulus latispiculum. NCBI lineage: Eukaryota > Metazoa > Nematoda > Enoplea > Enoplida > Ironidae > Trissonchulus > Trissonchulus latispiculum. Next base: position 14,520 of record JASAND010020762.1, on the reverse strand, counting down.
TTGTGCTAATCACCAACATGTAGGTCCATTTAGTGCAAAGAAAGCAAAAAAGCTTGAATTTGGGAAGGCAAAGATAATTATTAGAGTTGTGACGTTATGTAGGATAGACTAATATCACTAATATCAAAAAAGCATCAATTTTTTGTAAAAAAGCCGGCCTGCCCAATTTTGCGGGGCGGCAAACATTACCCTAAGGCTACACAACATAATGTCACATGTCAATTTTTACTAAACATAACAAACTATAATTCATCCATTGAAACAACAGCGGTTTCAGAGAGTCTCGATGCAGACTTTCTTTTAGGTGTCTTCTGTTTGAGCAATGTGAACTGTCCTCCCTTAGTCCAAGTTGCTATCATAGTCAGCCGGAAGTCAACTAATTTGAAATCGAACAACTTCTAAATAAAAATTAATACTGATTAAATTGCCAAAATCTAGTTTCTAGAGCAACATTTAAGCAATCAATCAATCAGTGACTGTACAATGAAACAAGACAGGCAAAATTACTTCAAAAGTAAAGACTAGTGTATAAAGGATGTTTTGAAAAATGCACAGTAAAAAAGGTATAAGTGTTTAGAATAATGCACAGTAAAAAGGTATAGGTCCCCTCAAGTCTCACAGCCTTATAGGGTACGGGTGCTGGTTTCATTGTCATTGGGTCAGGACCAGGAGTACCTTCTCAAATGATGTTGCACCCGCGGAGGGGGGCTATCTCCAAGGCAGATTCCCTACCCAGTCTTCTGGTATTTTCCCACATTCGTGGTACCAAGAGTGTGGTACCAATAGTAAATGAGAGAATGATATAAATGATAAATCCTTTCATTTATATACTCCTGGAGGTACTAAGAGTACATAATAAGAGTGTGTCACTATGCACACTCTATGTTATCAGAGCAAAAAACTATGCTCTGCTCGCTAACTGCTCACTAACGCACACCCCCCCCCGCAAATCAGTACCTAGTCGAAACGGGGGTACACTCACTCGCTCTATGTTTATGTTTACCCGAAGAGGGATCCATATGCGTGGCATATGGATTCTGCGCTGAGCTCTCGCAACCGGGAGGGTCTTGCAAGGACGCCATACTGAAATCTGGCAGGTATCCGGCTTATGAAGCATATCTGAGGTTGGGCCCTGACAGCTGCTCCTTGCATCGTCAGCCAGAACCCTCGAGCGGGCCCTGGCTGGCACAGATGTGAGCCCGGACTATGTAGTCAAGCCCACGAGTACATAGTTCATGTCCCGTAGGAGTTGTATGCTGGCTGAGGTCCCGTCAGACAACATATAGAAAACCTTACATACCCGATTCCCTCTCCCTCTTTCTGTGGGTGTTTTCTCCTATAGTTTTCCATACTCTCAAATGTTTTCAAAAGATGGCGGAATCTCTATGTGCCGGAGGAACGTGGGGAAGTCGAACTATACTGACCCGGGTTCTCCGGTACCAGCCCTAGGACAAGGGGGGATGCTGGCTGAGGTCCCGTCAGACAACATATAAGCCTTACATACCCGATTCCCTCTCCCTCTTTTCTGTGGGTGTTTTCCCTATAGTTTTCCCTATTCTCAAATGTTTTCAAAAGATGGCGGAATTCTATGTGCCGGAGGAACGTGAAGTCTCGAACTATACTGACCTGGGGTTCTCCGGTACCAGCCACTAGGACAGGGGGGGAGAAAAGATCCCGTGGTCGATACTGGTGGGGGCTCCTGGTGTCAAAGCTATATTTCCCCGCCTATTATATATGTTGCAGATAGATTTCTAGATTAGAATAGGCGGTACAGGGAGGAAGAACCGGGCCTGCTTGGTCGTAGTTTGAATCTGACGTATATACCAGTCTCCCCACCAGAAGATATCAACTGTCACAGGATCGGTTCGTAACTATACGGACCGCCTCCCTGTGACAGTTCAACCACAGAAACAGAACTGAACATGCCATTGGACAAAGTGCTGGTAAGACACAATAGATCAGGACATATACAGGTAACCTGCCCGCTACAGGTCGATGTCAGCTGGCCAAATGGAGGATATGGAGGGTTTGGCCATATCAGTTCGAGACTCTCCATCCAGCGGGCCCAACGGTCAGTTGGGGGAGTATCGTTATAAAACATGCTCGGGCTCTTATGTACTCGTTCTCTTGTTCTGCACATAAAAGTGTGGACGACAAGCCTTCGGCAAACTTCCTACATTCGGTGACGGCACCCTTGTGGTAAGCTAGTTGGTTTGCATTTCGAATGTCCCTAAGGGGGCTCGCGACAGCTCACCGCTAGCGGGCGTGAAGAAATACTTACTTACTTACTTATGTGCTTAAGCTCAAAAGCACAAGCACTGTGTTAGCAAACACCGCTGTCTGCTTCGATTTTAAAGACCACAAACATATCGCACGAAAATCTTGAAGTGATGGGTTTAATTTGCGAGAGGGGGCGGTCAAAGAGCAAACAGAAGCACTTGTAGACTTTTTAATACCCGATAGCATAGAACTTGCTTACAGTGGCATAGGGGTATCGGGCTGTAGGGGGGGAAAAAAAACTTCACCGAGCAATAATTGACTGGATAAAATCTAGACACACATTTCACGGTTAACCGGTATGTGCTGAATCCCTTTAACTCCAAAATTTCAGAAAGTTTTGTGGCTTCGAGGATTCGAGGCACCAAACCACTATTGGTCTTACCCACAAAAACTGTATAAAATACGAAATTTTTTAACATTTGCCAAAAAACATGCTGAGTTTTAGTGTACGTACAGTTAGACTTTAGGAGCAGCTGTAGTTAAAGCTCACCTATCCAGACCAAGAAGTTGTTGGAAATTGGAATTCTGATGGCAACACGGATTCAACAAAATGTTGCACTTTGAAGGAAACCATCAATCAGCCCCCAAAAAAACACTGAAATTACTCACGAGAAGTTTTGCCTGTTCCGGGGATAATACTTCATTCTTGTTGCATAAAGTATAATCTTTTCTAAATGGCACAACACTATAAAGAAACAACTGACGTGCAGGGGGAAAATGTCAGTATTGGAGTGATGTGACCCGGAGACCAGAGGCCAGTTTCATAAAAATTCTGCTCACATGCGAATGCTAAGAAGCTCTTGCTCGCAAGCCTAGTGCAGAGAGTTCCCAAGTGCAGATGTTTCGTAAAAATAAGAAAAAATTAAAAAAACCTCAGCTACGATTCTGCTGCTACTACTGGTACTAGCACTGCTAGTTAGAGTTGAAAAAGTAAAAGACTCAGTTTTGCTAAAAATGATGAAATTTCTTTGGAAAATCTTAAAATATCTTTCTCTGAAGTTAACCATTTAAAACTTGAGGACAGTAATTAGAACAAACATCACGTCACTTTGTAAAAATTTCAAAGCAAAAACTTTAAAATCGCAAAGTTTTAGCAGATTTTCTGCAAAGTTCTGGAGTCAAGGAATTCGCCAGAAGAACTGAGACGGCTACTCGTAGCTGGCTACCCCGCAATAGCGGAAGTTTTATGAAATAGGTGCTAGCTGGGAGCAGCAATTTCTCCCCGCACTTGACATGTACTAGACTCGCAACTTCAGTGCCCCCCCCCCCCCCCCCCCCCCCCCCCCCATATAAAACAAGTCTGCTACTCGACTCGACAACTAGCTCAGTCTAGTCAACGAGTCGGCCCAAAAAACAGTTTCATAAAGAGACGTTCTAGGATTCTCAGATTCTCGAACGGTCTCGTCTCAGTAACAACAATCTCCAGTGAGCCATAGGAATGTGTCACACGGACAATTTTATGGTCATTTATTTAGTCAATTGTACAAATTTATGAAGCAGAATTAAAAAATTTATAAATTTAGATTTTCAAAAAAATCTCAAGTAAATCTCAAGTTGGCAAAAAATTCTCTGGTTGAAATCGACCGAAGAACTCGACTCGAGAATTTGCGAGAACTTTATCAGCGTGACTATCAATGCGACACGTGGATCTCAAAAACTTCCAGCGTAGTTTTGCTACTATGATCAAGAACTCTAGAAAACCCCTATGAAACTGGCTTGGCTCTCCCGCAGTGGAGAAGGAGTTACGACACATCTTTCAGTCTAAATTTTCAATAGGTTCAAAAACTTACAATATTGTGCAGTACTGTTATTGCATGTAATTACAACCTTTACTACCTAATTAAAAAGAAGCTAAGGCGTACCATTTGCTCAAGGTGGTTGTTTTGCAACATACATGTAATTTATAAATTAACCTCGTACACCTTGCAGCCACCGGGCACTTTTGATCTATACACTTTTGTAAGTGGCACCGGCCATGTGGTTTGACAAAACGTCAAAAAGAACTATTATATTAAGAAACGAAATCAAATAAATGGTTATATATAACCAAAATAAAACACATTATGTACGTAATATCGTTACTGCTAAACGCATGAATTACAGCCAAAATCTGAATATTTCATTGGCTTCATGTTTTCAAGTAAAACAGTACAAGAATATTATGCAGCCTTTTCCTATTCGGGACCACGTATACTTAACGTGATTTTAAGTTCAATTTAAGTTTAGGCTTCAAGGCAATTATCACTCGTGAGAAAGCCAAGACTCAAATACGTGAGAGCTCGGGGAGTAATGTTCATCAAATATTACAAGGAGCTGAAAAAATACCATCAGAAAATTTGTGAATTTCTAGACAGATTGTATTGTTGTTGTTGTTACTGTATAGCGGCTGTGTATAAGGGATGCTCGAAAGGGTCTTCCCGTTTTTCAACATATCTGACGAAATTGTATTTGGGCTTTTTCGAAGCATCGGAAAAAATGGAAAAATTCGAAACATTTTCTGAAAGTTATTGTACAAAAGTCACAAGTAGTTTGCTTGAAAGTATCATGTGCTGAAAACATTTGATTCTTGTAATCAATAATGGAACCTTTGTAAGCACTTGTATTGCATTAGCCTTGTGGGGCTATTAAATATCGTAAAAACGGCTTCTATGCATGCAGAGACATGAAATAGAGGAACGTTTGCTTAACCATTGGGTAATTTCGGGGCAGCCGGAAAAATAAAAAATGGAAACAAGAGGGAAGAAAAAGGAAAAAGGTTATTTCAGACAATCTTTTTCCCGAAAAACATCCCTACAGTGTACACTGTTCTGCAAATTAATGATTGACTGCCAGGTCAGTCTGTAGTCAGACTAGCGTAAAGTATTTAACACAAGAGCCTTTGCAGGAACAAACCTCTATCCAGTTTGCAGGGAAGACCCAGCTTTCGCAGTTGAGGCTCAATGGAATGGGGAAACTGAGGCAGTGGACCTTCGCTGAGATGGATTGTTTCAGGAGACCGATTTCCAGAGCGAGCAAAATCTCGCCGACGCAACCCTTTGAAATGGCTGAAACAGAATGGTGAGTACGCAAGCTTTGCCAAATTGTCAACAAAAATAAACAATGAAGACGTCCCAGCTTTATAGTGGGCCTAATAACCGGCGCGTAATGCCATACTTTGGTAGAAGCGACTTCGTTATAGTGGTGATTCGTTTCCTTACATTTTCCCTATTATATAACCAAATTTTCATTCATTTAATTCTCACAGAGGGAGGATAGCTTTAAGAGTCCTTCACCAAAAGCACTCTTTTCCCCATGAGCGACCTTTCCGCAGACGCAAAAATTCTTAAACATAGACCAAATGGATTTTCTGAACTTAAAATCGATAAAAATGCAAACGACACGTTTTCGATAAAATCAGTTATCGGATTGCAGACAAAACGGAAGCTTCTCAAGCGGAGAGGGTTGGCTAGTTGCTACGTTACCTAGCGTGGGAGAGGGCTTGCCCCAGAATTCCTAGCATTCGTTGCATTAAATTATCACAAAATGTCCTCATTTGCCGGATATTTAAAGAATTCACCTTCAAAATACGAAGAATTAACAGTCTTAGCCAATCTTAACCCTTCTTACGTACAAACGTTAAAATTTGTAAAATGTCCGCTGTGATTTCGGGTGAGATCTTCTCAACAATACCAAAAAGCAAGCCAGCAGTGAAAGGTATTAAAATCTAAAGTAAGTCTGACAGCAAAATTCCTCACAATTTGCGAGGTAAAGTTTTGCCACCCCCAAACAGCTTTCCAGGCAAGAATTAAATAAATGCGATAAACTAAACATCGGGCTAACTGCCAGATACGGGAAAGCCAAAGCAGAAGGGAATACGACTGGGATTAGCACAGGCGTCGTCCGTACTTCCGCATATCCAGAATTCCGAAGGCGCGAATCGAATCCTTTTTTTGAAATGGCCAGATTGCACTTAATCTAGCTAAAAGTTTAAAAGGACTCTGGCGTCTGGAAACTTGGTTGTGTAGTATACCAGCCAAACGGCCGAGCCAGTTTATTAAACTACTGATCTACACTGTGCACTTTTGTGTGGCGATCCCTATTTTTGCGACACCCTTTACAAATAACAACAACCTCACCTTATGACCTCTGTAGTGGACCTGTTTGTGAATATCAAACCACACTGACCAGTCAAACATTTGCTGATATTATCCAAACCATCACAGTATGCTTCTTGCGGTAGTCTGCCCAAGGCAATTGACATTACGCGGTTTTTGCCAAAGAAAAATCTGAAACATAGTACATATACATACTATACACGTAAACCCCACAATTTGTATCCTGAGGGTTTGATTCGATTTTTTTGATTGACATAAGATAAATTTTGTCAAAGCGCGGAGGTCTCGGTTCACTTTAGTAAGAGGGCATCCCCCAACTTTTGACCTTCACCCATTCACCGAAAAGGTGCCCAGAAAATGCCGTCTTAGACTTATGGTCAAAATTTCGTCCAACTGAGCCGGATTCTTCTAGCCTAAATTGGTCTACTTTGACAATAAAACTGGTTTTTTACCTCATCTTAGCATAATAGGTTAACGCAGGGAAGTCTGGGGATCCAAGTCCACCCAGCCCGATCAAGGTAAACCTCTGGTGGCATCGGGGAAAAGAGGTAAGCAAAAGAGGCAGGAAAAATTAGTTTTTACACTTAAATTTTAATACTTTTATGCTGGGCTTATTCTAGTGGGGGTGGGGGTGGGGGCCCCCCATAAACACCCTTCCCCCCAAAAATCGTTCCCGCCCCCTAAAACCCGCCCCCCCCCAAAAAGTGGGTGTCCCTTTTGCTACAAACTTTTACCCTGCAAATATCCGTGAAAAGGCGAAATGTTCAACAAGTTTCCTTTTTGAAATTGTTAGTAGATTTTTGCCTCTTTCAGCACTATTTTTGCACTAAAAACGAACTTTTTTTGGCGATTACTATAAAAATAGCGCTATTTTTAGCATGTTTTTAGAAAAATTTGAAAATTTTCTCCCCCCCCCCAAGAATGACTCGCCCCCCCCCCCGAGGGGCCCCTCCAAAGAGCCCCCTCCCCCCAAGAAAAATTCCCTAGAATAAGCCCAGTTATGTGTGACAAAGTTTGAGCGCAATCCGAAAATTTTTGTCAGTGTATTTGGTATAACCCCCCCTCTTAATGGCTAAGCTACCACACATTCAAACAACATTCTAAGTTAGTATATAACTGAAGTAAGTAAAGTGGAAAAACTGAAAATTGAAGTATATAATCATGATAGAGGTATCGAATGATATTATAACCGACGTCTGCCGAAAAAATTACTTCCGGCTGCAAAAGATTTGAAAAATGGCATTAAAAAGAAGCTGCTTCTTACATTGTAGTTCCAAGAAATGAATGAAACGACACAAATGAAATGAAATCTACACTAAACAATAACCTTGCAAAAAACTAACAAGTAGGCCACAAAAGGGGCAGTATTCCTTAGTAGACCTGTTATTATTCAATTACAGTTGAATAATTTGTTGGTAAAAACTGAGATCTTGCTTCAATTCTTATTTCCGTTCGGGGGTCTTGACAGCAGAAATCCCAATTGGTGGAAGACGTCCTCAATTGAAGACGTCGCCAGAATAGGTCTTCGGTTTTTTAGTGTTTTCCGCTTGATCCTTGTTGCTTCTAAGTTTTATGCTTTATCACCAAAATCCAGTGCGATATAGTAGTGTAAGCCCGCTAGAGAATGCAAGCAGGCTACACATACTATCTAATCCTAGTGCACCTTGTAGCTCCAAAGCTACACTGGTGCTCAAAAATATGCAACCATTTTGATTGCAGACAGCCGATGACTGCGTAGAGTCGGTCCATACGGCTGCTTAAATAGCAGCTGCCAAAACTAATTTGAATATTCTCTCTCAAAAAACTCAGCCCTAAGCTAGCCCTATGTTGAAGATAGGGGCTTCTGAATGCAGAAATGACTCAAACCAGGGGTCGGGACTGTGTCAAACTTGTGTCCAGCTAATTTTATTTGTGTCCAGCTAAGAAAAGTTGTGTCCAGAAACAAAATTTCGCGCAGCGTTAATATAATGTATTATCATAGGGGTCGCGGCAGCGACCCCTATAATATGTGTGAAAAGTGGCTGGAGACAGTGTAAAATAAGCTGCGCAGAAGCTGCGCAAAATCCTGCGCAGATCCTGCGCAGATTTCATGCGCAAATTGTAGAGCACATCGAGTTTAGGATGTCTGTGAAGTTTCAGCCCCGTATCACGTACCGTTAAAAAGTTGCGCCCCGGACCGGTTATGGCGGCGATGTTTTTTTTTTCCGGTTTCTCCTATTTGATGGTTGTATTGTACATAATGTTCGCCGCTTTCACGTGATCTGCAGCGGTGGGCCAACCTAAAGGGCTATGGGGTCTAGTAGTACCCTCTAAAGAATTTAAGAATCACAACTTTTTTTGCGCCGCAGCTGCGCCACAGCGCCGCAGTGGCGCCGCAAAGTCGGCTCATAGCGAAAAGTGACCATTTTTGTGGTCGTCGCTCAGGTCGAACGTTACGAGCTGGAGCTGATTTCTTTTTATATTCAGAAATTACATATATTGAACTAACTAACGGTCCAGGTTGCGTTTCTCTATCACTTCCCTAGCGACCACAGTGGCCCGTCAAAAATGGCGAAAATTCGAAAAATGAAAAATCGAAATTTCTCGCTATCTATTCAACTTTGAACGCTCAAATCTTCCATACAATGGTTTTCTGGCACGGAGAATTGATTCCCGCAGTCAGTTTTACCGTTAGACCCACCCATCTTGCTGGGCTTGTTCCACTTTGCCGTCGGGAGGGTCAAGTCGGAAACCGCTTCCTGGAGGTCCATAGTAGGCTTTACCTGGCCTCTCAAAACTTTGTCTATAGGGGTTTTCTGGTGCGCCCAGCTCATTCCCGGTGTCCTTTTTTCCGTTGGACTCATCCATCTTGCTGTGCTGGTTCCACTTTGCCGTTTGAAGGGTCAGTCGGGTGGGGGGTCTAGTGGTCGAAAATAAAATTTTTCAAATGTGGTTAAATTTGGTACCAAATGAAAGCCCTAAGCGAGCTGAGCAACTTTTGTCATAGAACTGCATGCTCAAAGTGGCTGTAGAGTGCTGTGGTGGGGTGGGGTGGGGTGGTGACTTAGCGATTTTCGGTCAAAAATGAAATTTTTCAAATGTGGTCAAATTTGGTACCAAATGAAAGCCCTAAGCGAGCTGAGCAACGTTTGTCATAGAACTGCATGCTCAAAGTGGCTGTAGAGTGCTGTGGTAGGTTGGGGTGGGGACTTAGGCGATTTTGGGTCAAAAATGAAATTTTTCAAAAGTGGTCAAATTTGGTACCAAATGAAAGCTGAGCAACTTTTGTCATAGAACCGCATGCTCAAAGTGGCTGTAGAGTGCTGTGGTGGGGTGGGGTGGGGACTTAGGCGATTTTCGGTCAAAAATGAAAGTTTTCAAAAGTGGTCAAATTTGGTTCCAAATGAAAGCCCTAAGCGAGCTGAGCAACTTTTGTCATAGAACCGCATGCTCAAAGTGGCTGTAGAGGGCTGTGGTGGGGTGGGGTGGGGACTTAGGCGATTTTCGGTCAAAAATGAAAGTTTTCAAAAGTGGTCAAATTTGGTACCAAATGAAAGCCCTAAGCGAGCTGAGCAACTTTTGTCATAGAACTGCATGCTCAAAGTGGCTGTAGAGTGCTGTGGTGGGGTGGGGTGGGGACTCAGGCGATTTTCGGTCAAAAATGAAAGTTTTCAAAAGTGGTCAAATTTGGTACCAAATGAAAGCCCTAAGCGAGCTGAGCAACTTTTGTCATAGAACTGCATGCTCAAAGTGGCTGTAGAGTGCTGTGGTGGGGTGGGGTGGGGACTTAGGCGATTTTCGGTCAAAAATTAAAGTTTTCAAAAGTGGTCAAATTTGGTACCAAATGAAAGCCCTAAGCGAGCTGAGCAACTTTTGTCATAGAACTGCATGCTCAAAGTGGCTGTAGAGTGCTGTGGTGGGGTGGGGTGGGGACTTAGGCGATTTTGGGTCAAAAATGAAATTTTTCAAAAGTGGTCAAATTTGGTACCAAATGAAAGCCGTAAGCGAGCTGAGCAACTTTTGTCATAGAACCGCATGCTCAAAGTGGCTGTGGTGGGGTGGGGTGGGGACTTAGACGATTTTGGGTCCAAAATAAAATTTTTCAAAAATGGTCAAATTTGGTATCAAATGAAAGCCCTAAGTGAGCTGAACAACTTTTGTCATAGAACTGCGTCTTTATTTTCTCAATTTTAAGGATAGACACAGGCCATCACACACATATTATCCTCCTTTGTGCGGAGCATTTTTGTTACTTGTATAATTATATAATATATTATATTATATAAGTTGTATTTAACTCGCTATTTTAGTGTAGGAATAAAATTTGTTATTATGCGAATAAATTATACGTATATAGTTGTCTACTGTTTGCAATTATCTAGCAATTTGCAAGGGTCACCGATGCCACACTTTTCTTGTTGACGTAGCAAGCCACAGGACAAGAATTTTGACAAGAATATAAAATTTAAACGTAGAGATGCGGGGGGGGGGGTCTGGGGGGCGGAGCCCCCTAGAAGCTGAGAAAATTTTGTAAAACTGACGAAAATCCTTGATGGAAACACTCAAAACTTTGATTTCGGCAGCCAGTAAAGACCCAAAATATAAACAAGCTGCCACAGGGCGAAAATTGTTTAAAATTATGATTTGGCAACATTTACAAATGGGTTATTCTCTTGTGCAATTTGGTGTCTAAACTGGTTAGGTATGTAAGTATATATTTCCACGACTCTGTATATACAAAGAATGCACACAACTTCACAGAACACTAGAGTGAATGTGGTTACCATGTGTACGCAAGTATATACTTCTTCAGATATTTTAGGAAATTAGTTTATATACGTATATATATATACTAAAAGAATTTCATTGCATAAGCCTTCACTAAGTATTCAATCTCGGATAGCACTGAAAGACATGAATATAGAAATTCGCGCCGAAGGCGCGAAATTTTTTTGGAATTTTCTGCAAAAAGTACCTGAAACACTTGTATTTATTATCAGAGATAACTGAAAATTTCTACTCAAGGTCAAAAATTTTTGCGGAACTTTACGCAGAGCTCCGAAAAAAGTTGCGGAATTTTCAAAAAAAGTGCGGAATGTCGCAGTTTTTTTCTTTCAGATTTGCTAAAGAAACTTCGCCCTAGAGGCGGATTTTCTAAGAAATTATTAAATTAAGTTAAATACAAATAAGAGTAAGTAGGTACATAGTTGCGGAACGATTAACCAAGTTAAGATAGGTGACCAAAGCCTAAAGGAGAAAAATGTAAGGATAAGAGCGGGGGGTCTGGGGGGCGATAGCCCCCCAGAAAAGTTAGAGCTTTTTTAAAGATTTGGGATGATCAGGAATTTTTTCTGGACACTTCTCTATGAAAAATTTAGCTGTGTCTACCTTGTGTCCAGCTAAAAATTTTTGTGTCCAGCTAAGAAAATTTGTGTCTGGACACGCTCCTGGACACAAAAAAAACCGTGACTCAAACTGCAATGGTCATACTAATTTTCTTTTTATACATTCCTGCTCCAGCAGGAATAAAAAGAAATGCAAAGCCAGCGGGCATTAACAATATTTAAGTTTTATAGTAAGTGTAGCAGAAAAGTCGCCATTGTATAAACAGTGGTCAAGTTAACTCAGTTTAAAACTAGGCTGTGAGGTGAGCTGCCGACGATTTGACTATCTGACCTGGGTTTATTTTAGGCGAAAAAAGTAGCGGGGGGAGCCCCCCACCAGTCGAAAAGTGGGGGGGGGGGGGGGCACAAAACAGTCTAAAAATGCCAAAGATACAGTAAAAAATAGCCTGTTTTCTATATACACTGCTATAACTATGCTAAAAAGTGCCCAAAAATTTAGTTTGAGTACCGAAATACGCGACTTTTGACATTGACCTAAAAATTCCGGCAAAGCCGGAAAATTTTTAAAAATTTTGAGCAAAAGTCCATAAAACTGACCCAACTCTGGGCACCTTACAGTGAGTGGGGGGGAAGCCCAAAAAATTGGGGGTGGGGCTGAGTGTGGGGAACCCGAAAACAGGGGAGAGCCCACCCACGCCCCCCTCCAGTACAGTTCTTGGATCAGATTGCATGGCCTTAGATCAGCCTCAACTCGCTAAGACTGGTGCTGGGTTATCTGTGACTACATCTGGGTTCCGAAGATCAGCTCATATGGCTCTGACCGTGCTCCAGTAATATGAAGAAGAAGAAGAAGAGCAATGATCCATGCGGTTCATCTTTACCCCTCCTTTACGGATTGATATCTTCTCGGTGTGCTTCGAAACTTGCCGAGAAAAGAGCAAACATACCGAGAATCCTTCCAATCATTTTTCACATCTTTCAGCAAATTATTCCTGGAGTTTTCAATGGAAAAAACAACAATGTTTTCATATTTGTCCACACACTCACGAATCTAAAAATAAATTCTTAATTTAAAAAAACTGAACACACACCATTTGTTCATACTGGCAATACGTTTACACTTACGAACTGAAATCTGTGTATAATTGGTCTGGCATTACAAGCCTTGGCACTACGATTACCAAGCAAACTGGTAACGGGGGGCACACTCTGAGATGCGGCAAAATTAATGGGCGCTGAGTCACCCATAAAAGCTAGATCAGATTTTAACAGCATAGAACATAGGGGTCGCTACCGCGCTCGCTCATCGAAAAGTCTCGGTTTTGGACCGAGCAGATATTCTTTGAAAACATTCCCAAAATTTCCAGAACTCCATAAAAAAATTCCGAAATTTGCTTATGTCTAGCGCGACTGCGGGCAAATGCGTCACTTACGCTATACGCTGGTGTCTTCTTACCAATAGAGTAGGGAATTTCTGAGTAATATATACGTCGTATTGTTGCGACTTTAGAAATAAGGTTATTACTCGCTACAGACTGTAGCTAGCCAGACGCTTTATATACCAGCATGTAGGGCTTAGCCTCCACTTTCTATACCACCAGTAAAATCAGCATTCGGTTGTACTTCTAGTAGGCTAGCCCTCATTATAGACCATCTTTTTTCCCCACAAGTGGGGGAAAAGATGGGGGTGGAGAAAAAGACTGCACCAAATTTCGTTCCTTTACCACCATAACAGCAGGTAAACGGCATTTAAAGGCATAAAACGCAATATCTACTTCTAAAAACTCGTTGCCGGCAGCCAGACTTGGTATTATCCATCATATAAGCCAAACTTAGTAATGGGCCAAAATTGCTAGGAAATTAAGATTTTGGGTCTACAAAATCTTATTTTTTCCGGTAATTTATAATTTAATCGCCTTTTGTGTTAACTTGCAATGATAAAATACACCATTTTGCGAAATTAACCCGCAAGAAATTGAGTGTTTTATTTATGGTGGGTGGCAAAATCGCGCAAAAGTGTTCAGGGGTCATCCATTTCGGGTGTAGTCTTTTGCATATCCACACTTGTGAAACTCTCTGGAATGTCCACAGTTCATAATATCACAAAAATATTGTTTATGGACCCTAAGTTTGTTGTTATCCGCACGATTTGCCCCCCTGGGAATATTTGCCAGCATTCCTCCACAGGGGCAGGTCATATGGCGCTTTTCGGCAGCGGAAGGTCAATTGGGGGGTATAACAGTTCAAATGAGTAAACAATTAGTCGTTATTTTTGCTTAAATCAAAAAACGAAATTGCGGGGGCAAAAGCATACCGTTGTTTTTCTCCCACCCCTCTGGTGCAAAAAGTGTGGGGGGAAAATGATGGTCACTATTTCTCAACCGTGTGACCTAGCGAAAATCCGACTAGCCCACGTTATAGAGCACATCCACAAACCCCTTCATGCACAAGATGACTCCCTGTAACTATTACCAGTAAGTTGGCATAATCTTATAAAATTTGAAAAATCCTTTAGGTTTTTGGACAATTTTTGGGTGTCAACTTCGGACCCATGCCACACGAAGGCTCAATCGACAGGAACGGTTATTTGTATTATGATCCTAAAGCACAAGACTTGAACTTTCATTTGCACTAGATTTTGTATCTCTATCTTATGCCAGTCGAGCAGGGTGAGCCATTGATTTTTTCCCCCACTTTGCCGGTGATGCTTTCCCCCTCCTGACTATATATAGCAAGGTTCAGGAAAAAGTCACTCGAAATTCATTCCTGAAATTAAACATCGTTCCTGTTCCTGAGCAATACGTAACTGAACGAAGTATACA